>BMAO01027180.1:0-114291 GCA_019973975.1 Trichonephila clavata | reverse complement strand
AACACTTTTTTGGGGTTTGACGCGTACGATATGAGTGCATGACCCGTGAGTGCGTGTCATGGCTTTGTTGCTTAAAATTTTCCCTTCTCTTCACAAATTCTCGATCCTAGTACCACTGAAGACCCACCGTGTAGGGGAGGAATGCACGTAAAATAAATCGAGAGCTCAAACGTCCTCCTGTTGGTGTGCTGTGGTAGTTAGGAGAGGGGGGTGCCAGCTCAGGTGTCGTTCGCGTCACTTGACCATGGTTCAAAATTACGCGGACCGTCCCTAAAAGGCTTCGTGTTGCTGAACAGTGGGACGTTAATATTCACTCAATTTCACAAATTCAGCACTTCCAATATTATTTTCCGAAATTACTTTGATTTCTTTGTTTCTTTCCTCTCCGCTTAGCCCGGCGTTGCACGGGCTTTTACCGAGTGAATAACTTCACCCTCATGGAAATTTCGTGTTTCCCTCAAGCCAATAGCACTTGTGTGTGTGTGTGTGTGCGTGCGTGCGATGTGAGTGATTTCTTTAACAATGTCATAAAAACTCCCTTTTTCGAAATTTGTACTTCCGTTGGTGTGGTGTGGTAATTATTAAAGACGGGTGAAAGCTCATGTGTCGTCCTCGTCACTTGAGCATGGTTGAAAATTTCGAGGTCCGTCACCAAAAACCCTCGAATAGGCAAACAGTGCGAATTTAAAAATCACCCACTCACTTTCCAATTCTTTCGTTTTACCGAGTGAATAACTTCATCCCCATGGCAATTTCGTGTTTCCCTCATGCCGATAGCACGTGTGTGTGTGTGTATGCGCGCGATGTAAGTGATTTCTTTAACAATGTCATAAAAACTCCCTTTTTCGAAATTTGTTCTTGCGTTGGTGTGGTGTGGTAATTCTTAAAGATGGGTGAAAGCTCAGGTGTCGTCCTCGTCACTTGAGAATGGTTGAAAATTTCGAGGTCCGTCACCAAAAATTTTCGAATAAGCAAACAGGGTGAATTTTAAAAGCACCCACTCACTTTCCAATTCTTTCGTTGCAATTTTTTATTTCCCGGAAACGAAAATGTAGTTTTTTTAAAAATAGTTGTATTCTGAAAAAAAAGACAGAAAGTATAAATTTTTCAAATTACAAAATTTCACTACTATTTTAATTCTTGGAGTAAAATTCTGAGGATTTTTTGAAATATTCGACTCGGGGGAAAAATGTTTCATGCAATTACCTTTATAAAAGAAGAAATTATTAAATGATTGATTTAAGTATTTTGAGTGTGTTATTAAAATTTGTTCAAAAAAGTTTTCGGCTTTTTTTTTAAAATCACTGATTCTAAAAGTTTTAAATTGAAAATTTCGAAGTCCGTCGCCAAAAAACTCTGGAGTAGGTGAACAGTGCGACTTTTTAAAAATCCCTCACATTTCAATTCTTTCGTTGCAATTTTTTAAGCCCCGGAAACGAAATGTAGCTTTTTTAAAAATAGTTGTATGTTGAAAAAAGACAAAGAAGTAGAAATTTTTAAAATTTCAAAATTTCACTACTATTTTAAATCTTGAAGTAAAATTGTGAGGATTTTTTGAAATGTTCGACACACGGAAAAATAGTTTCATGCAATTATCTTTACGAATAAAGAATTTATTAAATGATTGATTTAAGTATTTTGAGTGTTTTATTAAAATTCGTTCAAATAAGTTTTCGGCTTTTATTTTTTAAATCACTGATTCTGAAAGTTTTAAAAATCATTTTTATATAAACGCAACGATATTGATTCATATGAGAAAAAATCATAAAATATGCAAAACAGCATTGTTTTGTAAAAAAAAAAAAGTTGTTTTTTTTCTATAAAATTCTTTAAAGAAAGATAGTTTTTTCCCGGAAACGAAACTGTAGCATTTTTAAAAATAGTTGTATGCTGAAAAAAGAACAGAAAGTATAAATTTTTCAAATTACAAAATTTCACTACTATTTTAATTCTTGAAGTAAAATTGTGAGAATTTTTTGAAATATTCGACACGGGGGGGGGGAGTTTCATGCAATTACGCATTATTTTAAAGTAAACAATAAGTTTTATGAAAGAGAACAAAAATTTCGATACTGATAAATATTTTAAATGAATCACACAGAAATGCATTTTAATTTAAAAAAATATATTAATTTAAATCCATTATCAATAAATACTAATAAAAAAAATTCTACAGATAGCTCTTGAAACGTTTGGATGTTTGATTAAACATATATAAGTGTTAAAAATCCACTTTTGGGGGAAAACCTAGTTATATGCTAACATTCACTGAAAAAAACATTCAAAAAGAAAAAAAATACTATTTGATAAAAACATTTAATTTTTTTAATTTTAATTTTCTAGTTTTTCATTCCACTCTGTGTTAAAATTATTTAAACACGTATCTGCGAAAAAAATTATATTATACAAAACTAAATTATTAATTATTTTTAATAAAATTGATTAAAAATGCTCATTTCGCAATTAATTGTGAGAAATACCATTTGCTTACACAATGGCAGCACTCAAAATGAAGTAAATTTCAGATCAGTGGGGATGCAGCAAGTGAATTCAATCATTGAAGAAGAGAGAATTAATTTACGGGTGTGAAAAATAAGCAGAAATGAACAAAATCGAATTGTTGAAAAAGATAGAAATTACTTTGAATGATTAAAAATCAGAAAAAAACCTTTTAGAAGGAAAAAAAAAGTACATTAAAATAACAGAGGATCATGTTAAAATAAGTAATTATCAGTAAAATTAATTTACGTGGGAAAAATTAGCAGAAATGAAAAAAAAGAGATCCCCCCGATTCGAACTCGCAAAGACAAGATCTGCTTTACGGTATAAATGAAAAGAAGCGCTATCCGATTGTGCTATCGGGACCCGTAGCGAAAAATGAACATAGGCAACAATAATGAATGGGAGGACAAAAAAGTAATTTTTTCACTCGCATTTTTTTTTTTTTTTTTTTTACTCGCCAAAGTTACTGATTTCCCCCTGTTTAAGGCAGAATATTTTTAGTGTAACCCTTGAGTTAAATGCGGTCAAAGGCGAAACAGGTCAAATGTCTTTGGCGCAAAGCTAATTTTCGACGCCAATGTTTGGCTAAATGTAAAATCGCGTATTTTAAATTATTTTAAAAATCATTACTTTCATTTTAAGGGCATAATTTTTACGTTAATGCTCTCAAACATCACCAACTATTTGCAAAAATAACGTACTTTGAAATAAAATATGTACAAATTACTACTTTTTAATTTATTTTTCAGAAAAACATAAGTTTACGAAAATCACAATTTTTTTTTTAAAAATCCGTAATTTTGAAGCAATTTTTTCAATCTTCGTATATGTTACGGATAATATTACTGTACACACGGAAAAAAGGTTTTGTGAGATTAGCTTCATAAATGACGAAGTTATTCAATGTGAAGTAAAAATTAAGACTACTTTTTAAAAATTCTTTAAAAAAAAAGTTTTGGGAATTTTATTTTTTAAATTAATGGATCTAAAAGAGAAAGGCTTGAAGTTAATTAGTGTAGAATATCGATTTAATAACACGAAAAGTAATTCATACTTAACGATTTAGAAATAATTTTCATAAAAACGCATCAGTTTTACACTATTTTAAAAAATTCGAAAAAAATAGAAAATATCGTTATTTTACAAAAAAAACTTATACCGTGTCGTGTCGAAATACATGATCTTTTCGATTCTGTAATTATTTTTTGTCTCATTTCAACATCGAAAATTAGATGACAATTTTAATATGGTGGAAAACGTAAGATTACCGCTCGGCCGAAACGGAAGGGAAGTTCCGCCAAGTAAACAACCGGCAGGAGTAAAACAATTAGGCGTTTTAAGGTTTTTAATTAATATCTTTTTAACTAATTACAATATCGGAATATAAATGGGCAATACGGCTTCCCCGGAAAATTCCCGATCTTTTGGTACCTTCCGCGACTTTCTGCGTGGTGCGGTTCGTGAGAAGATAGACGCACATACATAGATAGATAGATACGTTTGTTTACCTTCGAATTTTAATAGTGTAAGATACGTTTGTTTACCTTCGGATTTTAATAGTGTAAGATTTCTAAAAATGGATAGGTGTAGGCTACTACACCAAAATGGCATTTTTATAATGTTAAAATCAAAAGAGTCTATTTTATCAAAAATATTATTAAGTAGATTATTCTTATTATTTAATTGAAGATCTAAAATGTTTGCAGACTCTTTATTGTAATTGGGTTTTAATAATTTCAAAAATTGCGGATAGTAATTAAAACTAGGAACATAATCTACTATATTACTAAAGATAATTAAGTCGTCTATGTATCTAAAAAAGTAACAAGATTCGAAACTAATACTGTCATATTCATAAAAGTGCAAGTAAATATTGGCCAAACAATTACTTGCAGGCCTTTACTTGTGGAAGACCTTTAATTTGCTGATAATAAGAGTTATTGTGAAAAATATAATTTTCAAATAGCACTAGTTGCATAATAGAAAGATATTTATCATACTTAATCAGTTTATTCAAAGAATATTTATTATAGGCTATTTTGTAAGAATTTTAACCATGTCTCCAATATCTATGGAGTTAAATAAGTCTTCAAAATCATAGGTATGGATAGAGATAATTTTTTACCTTGCATATAAATGATATCAATGCTGTTAACAATAATAGAATTATCAATATTGTCTAATGTGGATTGAATAATCTTTTTTAACTTCCTACCCGGAAGTGTAATATATGTTTTAAAGCCATTCATTATAGTTCTAAATTTAATAGAATTTTTACGAAATTTTGGAGTTAGGAAAATATGAGGAAATTTAATATTCGAAATACGTAAATCTAGTTTTTTTATAAAAAGCAGAAATTCGACTAAAAATTTCTCTATTGCTTGAATTAGATTTTTTTAAAGCAGTATTATTATGAAAATGTCTGTTTAGTATATCAGCATACAACCACTTGCAAATAATTGCATAATTACCCGGAAATTTATCAACATAAACAATAATGAAATTCATTTGTAGTTCTACAATTTGATGATTAATATTTTTGTAAATTAAATCACAATCAGTTTTATAGTTAATTTTCTTTAACTCATTTAAGATATTGCATTTAAATTCATTAAAAGCTACAATAGGAAAACTGTATTTAATTGCTAATTTAATAATGAAGTTAAAAATATACTTAGAAATTTGTTTTTTAATGGCATTAATATTATCAGAGATCATTAATCTATAACTAGTACCTTTGGACATTATCTCCCTGAAAGTACACTGCTGGCTACCGTAAATGCAAAACCCTGAAAGAAGCACGCAAATAACATGAAATTTACAACATGCATTAGCGGAGGTGAGATATGCAAATGATTAGAATTTCAGCGCAGACACACATCACGCTCGCCTGTGGCGCCACTTCAAAGCGCTATTTAAGGCTTGGAGATTTCGACGATTTCATGTTCGGCATTTGTGTTTTTCTTGTCGGTTTTTCAAAAAACGATCAGTTATGTCTCGTAGAAAACAGCTATCAGCTTTTGATCAAGTATCCGAGTTCGACTGAGGAAGCATAGCGGCCTACCGAGATTGTGGATTATCTTTCAGGAAAATCGGTAGTCGTGTTGGACGAAACCAAACAACTGTAATGCGGATATGTGACCGTTGGATGCAGGAGGGTACGACGGACCGACGTGGTTGATCGCATCCACCTCAGTGCACCACTTCACGTGAGGAGAGGCAAATTGTGTGCGCATGGCAGTGACGGATCTATCAATCACATCAGGAACCATAACACAGCATATTGAGTCTGTAGCGCATCATTCAGTGTCTGCGCGTACCATTCGACGCCGTTTACAGCAGAGTGGTCTGTCAGCAAGACGTCCATTGCTTGGTGTACCCTTGACGCAGAAACACAGACGTCTTCGCCGGCAATGGTGCAATGAAAGAAGGATGTAGGTGGAAGAATGGAATGAAGTTGTCTTTACTGACGAATCACGCATCTGTCTGCAAGACCACAATGGTCGGATTCGAGTCTGGAGACACCGGGGAGAGCGGATGCTGAACAGCGGCGTTATGCAGCGCCACGCTGGTCCTGCACCGGGTATTACGGTATGGGGTGTGGTATTGGATATCACTCTCGCACTCTTCTAGTACGCATTGCCGGTACTTTAAACAGCCAGCGATACATCTCCGAGGTGTTGGAGCCAGTTGTCGTTCCTTACATTCAGGGCTTGGCCACAGCCATATTTCAACAGGATAATGCGCGACCACACGTGGCACGCATTGTCCAAAGGTTCTTCGTCAATCACCAGATTGAATTGCTTCCCTGGCCGGCTCGATCTCCGGATCTTTCACCGATAGAAAACATGTGGTCCATGGTTGCTCAACGATTGACGTAGATTACACCTCCAGCTGCCACACCAAATCAACTTTGGCAACGCGTGGAAGCTGCTTGGTCTGCTGTACCCCAAGAACACATCCAAAGTCTCTTTGAATCAATGCCGAGGCGTGTGGCAGCGGTGATCTCCAACAATGGCGGCTACTCTGACTACTGATTCTGGCAGGAACCACACTTCACAGAAGTCTATAAATTTAATCATTTGATACTTGGTCAACATGTTATTTACAAAATAAATTTTGTTGTGCACTCTCTTGTCTTTCTTGGTGTTGCATTTACGGTGGCCACACAGCAGTGTATCATCTTCAACAATATTTAAATTGCCTTCTATAACATGTTTGTGATGATCGTTTATAAATTCAGGATAATGTTTACAATTACAAACAACGGTATTATTTTGCAAATCATTAACACTATTGTAATTAAATAGTGAGCTACCAATTTTTTTTATTATACTTAAAAGCTTTTTTAATGCAAACATTATTGATAGGTAAGCTATGTACATACTTATTATATATTTTTGAAAAATTAATGTTATTATAAGAAATATTTTTTCATGAATAAAATGGTACAATACTCTGTAGCACTATTTACCAAATCTTTGTTTTCAATATTGAATTTACGAATGAGAAAATTAATAATATCCTTAATAATATGTAAGGCATGGCAGTCTTGAAAATCATTCTCTTATTGAAGATAACTTGAGTTATACTTAATTTTTTTTTTTGTTCAAACCAAACAAGAGAGATATTTAATATATTTAATGTTAAAAGATTTTTCAAAGTTGCTTGGTTTTCTTAATATTTCAATTCTTTTCAATTTGATCATGTTTATTCATCTTCCTCTTGTAGAGAAATTTTGATAATATCTATATATATAAAGGAGAAAAGCGACTCACTCACTGACTGACTGACTGACTGACTGACTAATCACGAAATCTCTGGAACTATTCAACCTACAGACTTGAAATTTGGTAGACATGTTCCTTTGATAGAGTAGACATCAGCTAAGAAAGGATTTTCCGAAATTCGAAACGCAAGGGGCGTTACGGGGGGTTAAGGGCTTTAAAAATAATTGTTTCCATGTTTAAACTACTTGATGTACAATCTTGAAATTGGGTAAGCGGATTCCTTTCAGAGAGTAGAGATCCGCTACAAAATGAGTTTGCTGAAAATCGACCCCCAAGTGGCGTTGCAGGGGCTTAGGGGGCGTTATAGATAATTATTTCCATTTTTAAACTATTTGACGCACTGTCTTTAAATTTGATATATATAGATTCCTTTCGTAGAATACTGATCAGTTACAAAACGGGTTTTGTGAAAACAGTCTTCTAAGTGGCGTTGCGGGGGATTAAGGGGCGTAATAGATAAATATATCCGTTTTTAAACTACTTCACCTACCTGCTTGAAAATTGGTAGGTAAGTTTCTTTCCTGGAGTAAATATCCGCTACAAAATGGGTTTTGGGAAAATTGACCCCCAAGGGGTGTTGCGGGGACGGGGGGTTTAAGGGGCGTTATAAATTCCTATTTTTAAGTTATTAGACGTACAGTCTTGAAACTTAGTAAGCAGATTCCTCTCATAGGGTAGAGATACGCTAAAAATGGGTTTCGTGAAAATTGCCCCCAAGTGGCGTTGAGGGAACTTAAGGGGCGTTATAGATAATTATTTCCATTTTTAAACTATTAGACGCAATGTCTTTATATTTGATAAAGAGATTTCTTTCATAGAGTAGAGATCAGCTATAAGAAGGTTTTGTGAAAACAGACCTCTAAGTGGCGTTGCAGGGGAATAAGTGGCGTAAGAGATAAATATTTTCGTTTTTAAACTATTTGCCCTACCTGCTTGAAAATTAGTATGAATGTTTCTTTCATGGAGTAAATATCCGCTACAAAACGGGTTTGGAGAAAATTGACCCCCAAGGGGTGTTGCGGGGGGGTTAAGGGCAGATATAAATAATTATTTCTTTTTTTAAACTATTAGACTCACAGTCTTGAAATTTGGTTAGCAGATTCCTCTCATAGGATAGAAATACACTGCAAAATGTGTTTTGTGAAAATCGACCCCTAGGTGGTGTTGCGGGGGTTCAAGGGGCGTTATTGATAATTTTTTTGCATTTTTAATTAATTGGACGCACAGTCTTCAAATTTTCCTAGCAGATTCCTTTCATAGAGTGCAATTCCCCTAGAAAATGGGTTTTGTGAAAACAGACCCAGAAGTGGCGTTGCGGGGGCTCAAGTGGCGTTATAGACAATTATCCCCATTTTTAAACTGTTAGACGTACAGTCTTGAAATTTGATAAGCAGATTCCTTTCGTAAAGTAGAGAACCGCTACAAAATGGGTTTCGCGAATATCAACTACTAAGTTTAATTTCGGGAGATTAAGAGGCGTAATCGATAAATATTTCCATTTTTAAACTACTTGATCATCCTGCTTGAAAATTGGTAGGCATGTTCCTTTCATGAAATAGAGTTCCTCTAACAAAGAGTAAAAGGAAAATTGACCACTAAAGATGTTTGCGAGGGGTCAAGAGGAGTTACAGAAAAAAATTCCTGTTTTTAATTGTTAGACGCATATACTTGAAATTTGTTAAGCATGTTTCTTTTGTTGAATAGGGATCCACTAAGAATAAATTTTAAGCAAATGAAGTTCTGGGGGGTTGCAGGGGGTTACTGGGACGTATTGACAAAAAAAATTACTTTTTTCGAGCTACAAGGACTATAATAATGAAATTTGGTTTGCATTTTTCTTTTGTTGAATTGAAATCCGCTAAGAGCGGTAATTTTGGAAAACGCTCTCAACGGGATTACGGGGATATTGATAGTAAAACTTTTGCTTTTTTCTGTTAGATTTAGACTTGAAATTTGGCTTGCATGTTCAATTTACAGAGTAGAGATCCACCGAAAATTGGTTTTGCGGGAATCCACTTGGTTTTTGAGTTACGAAAGAGCAAACATCATTCTATGCTTCAATTTTAGAGATTTTTAGAAAATACAAATTAGATGAGTTCTGCCCTTTTTTTTTATCAACAGGTGACAGTTACAGGTATAAGTATATTTTTCAATTCAATCGAATTCTTAATGCTAGGACTTTGATATCAATAATTTATGCATATATATAAGCAGTAAAAATTTATAAAACATCATGAAATACCCAGCGCGCGAAGCGGGCGGGTAACAGCTAGTATATATATATATATTAAGAAGAAGAATTACAAAAAGTTGTCGACTCTGGTTTTTAACCTGTAGAGAATGTTATAAAACAAAGAAAAAGACAAGGAATCACTGAATATTTTGTTAAATTTTTAGGTTATCCTGGAAAGTTTAATGATTGGATGACTGATATTCAAAAAAGTATAAATAGTTGAACTTTTTTTTAATAACGGACTCATTTTCAAAATGTCTTTCTACGTAACATTACCTTCTGATAGTTCTATGCATCTCTTTCCAGGAAATAAAATATCTCATTTCAAAACTCAATTACCCTCTCCCGTTTATTTAAATGTGAACGGAAAGTGGGATTATCTTAAATCATTTACCCTCATTCCTGGCTTAACGTAAATGACTCTAACAATTATTTTCGATACAAAGTTGGTGACGGTAATATCTCTTCAACTGTAAAGCAAACAATTGATGTAGGTTGTTATGAAACAATGTTTTATATTATATCAGCCGTACAGCCTGCTTTACCCAAAAATCCTAATTGGTTCACAATAAATTGCAACGAAGCAACGAAACGGGTAAAAATTAATGAAATTTAAGGTAGCAGTCTTCATTTAGAGAATTTAGGCGAATTGTTAGCGTTCAAACGGAATGCAATCATAACGGGTAATATGAAAAACGAATTCGTTGCTGATGCATGGTCTAATTTTTCAGTTTTTTGCACTTACTCCGATCTAATTTCACCCCAAATTGCGGGAGATACACAGGCTCTTTTATTGCGAATCGTTCGAACTAAAGATCAAGACGGGGGAAAGATGTCAAAAAATATTATGATAGAACTCAATACTTAGCTTCAGTGAGACATTCCTTTCAAATTATTCAAGCTGAACCAAGACTCAATTCAGGTGATTTTGTTCCCTTTGAAAGAGGTAAAGTGATCATAGTGCTTCATTTTCGCATGAGGCAAATACTATAAAAAAGCAATGCATCTCTTATACCCTCATTTGAAGATAAAAGCACCAAGATGAGTGTACCATACTTTCGCTGTACTAAAAGATTCGAAGACCATTATGCAGGTCAGATCGGCTCGGGTCTGACTCATTACAAGGGTATTAGTTTTCAAAAGGGTTTTGGAATCGGAGGAATATTTCGTCGATGGTTTAGAGCGGCTTCACTTTTTTTAGTAAAAGGAGGTAAAACTATTGGAAAAGAAGCATTAATAACAGGGAGTCGTGTTACCACTGATGTATTGTCAGGAGAAAATTTTAAAGAAGCCAAGGAAATGGGGAAAAATTAGCTCAGAAAACTTTTGATAGAGTTCAGTCTATGGTGGGAAAGAACGGTATAAAAGAAAGCGTAGAAACAGAAAAATTCATTTCATCCAAAGCACGTAAAGTGAATGTACGTGATATTTTCGATTCGTAAAAATGGCATTTATTCTTAAAGATTCTCCTGAATGTGTTAAATCTGAATTGGAACTTTTCAGCTTACCAGGAACTCAAACAGTTATTCAAGATGGGCAGCAGAAACAATTTCACCCTCTTTCTAACGTTTTCGATACCGTACCTGTGGAATTTCACATTTCTGGAAGTGCAGAAGATTACATAGATTTCAGTCTAAAACAATTATACGTAAAAGCGAAAATAGTAAAAGTTGACAATACGCCTATCACTAAAGAGGATACTATAGGACCTGTGAATATATTTCTACATTCATTATTTTCTCAAGTAGATGTATCCTAAAATGAACGCGTAGTTTCCAATTCCAGTAATACATATCCTTATCGATCTTATATTGAAACTCTCTTAAACCATGGATACGACAGCAAAACTTCCCAATTACGGCTGAACTATTTTATAAGGATTCTGATGATGGTCTCAAGAAAAGAATCGAATTTCTTAAAGAAAGTGCAACTGTAGACATGATTGGTTGCATACATTCAGATTTCTTTCATCAAGATCGTCTTTTACTCAATTTAATGGATTTGAATATGAAATTAATACGAAGCATGCCAGAATTTTGTTTGTAGGGATCTGAAGGATTTAAAATTGTTTTGAGTCATGTTTCTTTACTCATACGAAAAGTTCGTGTGAATCCTGGAGTTATTTTTGGTCATGCGAAAGCACTGGAAAAAACAAGCGCAAAATATCCCTTTAACCGAGTTCTTGCAAAGTGTATTCGATTCCTAATGGAAGCATGCATTTTATTCCAGATAACATATTTTCAGGCCAAATGCCGAAAACATTTTTTGTAGGATGTGTAGATAATGAAGCTTTTCACGGCGCATTTTCAAAGTCTCCTTATGAGTTTAAATATTTTGATTTAAATTTTATTGGAGTGTATGTGGATGGACAACCAGAGCCTTTCACAACCCATTAGAACTCGATTTTTCTAAAGATCAATATATACATGCTTATCAAACTCTATTTGTTGGGAGAGATCGAATGGGTCAAGGCAGAGGCATATTTATTTCTAGAAAAGAATATAAGGATTCAAATACATTATTTGGATTTAACCTCTCACCGGATTTATATTCTTCAGGTCATTCATTTAAGTCTGATAAAACATAGCAATTGGTGATTAGAACTAAAATTCAGCAAATCTTTAGAACAAACCGTATGTGTTATTGTTT
This sequence comes from Trichonephila clavata, assembly GCA_019973975.1. Taxonomy (NCBI): domain Eukaryota; kingdom Metazoa; phylum Arthropoda; class Arachnida; order Araneae; family Nephilidae; genus Trichonephila; species Trichonephila clavata. Next base: position 102,117 of record BMAO01027180.1, on the reverse strand, counting down.
TCGCCGAGTTTGAAAATTTAATCGAAATAAACAAATCAGAAATATCTTGTTAATGGCATCCTCGCAGCTGCAGTTCTCTCTAAAGCCAAATTGATCTTTTTGAATAATGTTATGATTAGTTAACCAAGTGTGAAGCCTATTAGCAAAAACACGTTTAATAATTTTCCCGAGGGTAGGTAACAAACAAATAGGCCGATACGAATTGAATGAGGATGGGTTCTTACCAGGTTTTAATAGAAGCTTTAATTTAAAATTTGTTAAGATATTAGGGAAATAAGAAAACTTAATACACAAAGGTTAATAATTTTTAAAATAACTTGCGGATAGTTAGAACAAATTATTTTCCAAATATTATAATCCGTATGATCGAGCCCAGAGGCCTTGCCGGCCTTTAAATTCCGAAAAACTATCTCCACCTCCTCAGGGATGATATCTTCGGGTGGAAAACAAATATTAAAGTCAATGGCAAAAGGGGAGAGGAGGGAAAAAGAGTACATAAAAGTTTTTCAATTTTCTGTTTTGGAGTTGCACTAGGCGAGTCTGAGAGAGAAATCTCTAAGCATTGAAATTAATATCCTTACTAAAAGTGACTTTAAAATTTAAACCATACCTTTCAGTATTGAACCGGCAGTAATTCTCCCAGGCTTCCCGTTTGGTTTCAATAATTAGTTTTTTTATAGTAAGATTTTTGCTTTTTATATAAAATTTTAAAAGCCCTATCTAACTGATAGAGAACTTATTTCTAATTAAATACTGCAATTTTCTTTTAAAGGCATTAGTTTTACACCTATTGATTTTTTAGTTAGAATTCCACCCCAGATAAAGGTTCGAGCAGGAAGGATCCGCCACTTACGAAATGTTTTAAAAGCAGACGACCTCACGTGATGGATAACCCAACAGCTATAAATCCTTCCAGCTGATCAGTATTACAGATAGTATCTTCCCTATTGTTAATTTCGTCCTAATGAACTTTAAAAAGGTTAAGAAACTTTTGGGACCCATATTTGGTTTGAAGATAAAAGTCTGAGCCTGGTAGATCGTCACGCAGCCGCACACCAATAAACCGGTGGCCCAGAGAACCTCCCAATTATTTATTAAATAGTAGAAGAGATAAGGGGGAAATCAGGATTCCCCGTATCGGAATGATCCTCAAAGGTAACTCCGGTATATTACAAATATGGAGATTACTCTGTAAGATAAAATCAATTAATAAGTCTCCCCGAACATCAGTATAATTATAATCCCAGATTGGGGATCTCGCATTGAAATCCCCGATCAAAAGACAATTTTGTTCAATACAATTGTAAATGGAAAGTTTATCAATTAGACCATTGAAATCATCACGAGGGGGGGGGGAGTAAATATTGATAAGAAGAATAGAAGAGATTTTAAACTTGAAAGACACAGCAATGTGTGTGTGTGTGTTAGTTTTATTAAAGAAATCTGGGGAAATTACCCTATTAAAGCTGATAGTGAGACACCTATTATCTAAAGAGAAGAATTGAGTGGGCCCTCTCGAGGAGGGTTCAGAGGCTTATTATAGTTAATATAAGGGTCTTGAATCAAAAAAATATCTGAGCCAAGATCCACTGCAACCACGAAGGCCTGAAGGTGTGCAGCCCGTGAATGATTTACATTTAATTGCAAAATATTAATAAAAAGATCAGCCATAACCCAAGCTGAGGTTTATCAGGAATTTTTAAGCAAAGAAGTTACAATGAATGCCAGTGGTCCGGCAGTAATATTGTGACGGGGCTATTCGCGAGATTTCCGAACTAATCCTCTTGGGAAACTTTATACTATTTCACAGCCTTTTCAGGAAAAACGCGAGATAGATATATGTTAATTAGTTCGACTATATAAAGTCTATATATATATATATATATATATATATATAGGTTTTGTAAATGTATGAGAGAAGGAGCTGCCAAGCTGTCACGTAAGTAATACCGGAGAATTACTTCACGAACTTAGCGCGCGTTTAAAAGGTATAAATTATAAAAGTAAATTATCAGATTGAAGATAGTAGATTCAGTACCGACCTGAGGTCAGTTAGTGATAGTTATCCTTGTCCATTCTGGTAGCCGGGTTTACTTAGAATTGAGTATTAGGATTAATCGACGTTTTAGGGAATCACTCCTAGGTTTCTTCTTATAGTTAAACATGTGATTGTTTAAGTGTTTGTTAGTACTTGAATAAATATATTTGTTATTATGGCGTTTGTTGGTGATGATATGTTTCCTCCCACACTTAGAGATGCGTCGGGTAGAGTTAGCTGAATATAGATAGTGGTGCACTCAGTTTCCGGTAGCCAAACGGGGTATTGAAAAAGACCGGAGAGGGGCTTGTTTTAAAAGGGAGGGTCATTTTTCGTTAGCAGCGGGTCAACCCCCCCCCCATACCGATAAGTGTTGCTACGGGCTTGAAACAGGTCATTGAATGGAATTTCATTTCGCACCCCTCTCTCTCAACAATAGAGCACCAGTTCAAACAAGTAAATACGATATACACACTAGGAAAAAAGGTAAATAAGCAAATATACACACATAGAATCAACAAACACACACACAAAAAATGAAAGTAAAAAAAGAAAAGAGAAGGAAAAAGATATTCTCCAAAATTTGCCTTGCTAAAAATTCTGAATAAGAAACATATAGGAAACAAATAAAATCGAAAAATAAAGACAAATAATGTAAATATGAGGTAAAACGCATAAGAGTATGCATTGATTAAATGAAAATTAAATGTAAAATAAAATGTGACAAATTCAAAAACATAGATAAAAAGAATATATCAGCATAAAAATGTACATAAAGTTAAGAATGTAATCCAACAGTAAAAATTAAAACACAAAGATACACATAAATTATACAAAATTGAAGAAAATAATGAACCAATAACAGTAATTGATTGCTCTCGTACTTGGAACTCCACAATGGGCAGGAGCCCACTGAAGGACTATAGTTTTCCCAAGTGATGCAAGGTTTTTAAGATTATGACGGCAATCCAATAAGTCCTGTGTATTATTATCAGAAACGATAGCCAACAGAGCAGCTCTGAAATCGATGAGGATAACAGCTCTTGTAAATTTTTCCAAGTGGCAGCTGGGACAGATTTGTGCGAATCGCAGCAATCTTATTGCTAAACGCAGTACATCGGCCCACAGGGACGTAGAAAGAAAAAAAATTCAGAGAAAACTCCGTCACCTGCATTAGGGCTATCAAACAGGAGGGATCCATCGGTAAAGATCCGAAGTCACTCTGTGGTTCAGAGTAAAGAATATTTAATACTTCGAGAGTGAGGGCTCTCAAAATTGAAGGGTTTGTGTTACTTTTTGTTACCTTTTGACCCAGGTCAAGATTAATCCAGAAAAGTTTCAATTTCATTGGATTTTGTGGTGGAACGAGTAATTTTGGTTCATGACTTAAGCCAAGTGAGTTTTTTAACTGAAGAAACTCCCTGTAGAAATCCTTTCTGGGTATGTAGATTTTTTGTCAGGTCTTGATTGATATCATTTTAGAGTGAAAAACATCCAGGTTCTCTAATGATCTTTACCCAAAGAATTAATGCCTTTCCTTATATTATGGTTCTTAAGGGTTTATCACCAGTCAACGTAAGCATGGAGTCTATAGGAGTGGTCTTTACTGCTCCAGAAACAATTCGTAAGGAATGATTTTGGATTTTTTTCTTGTCACAACAAGTGGTTCACAGCAGTAAGTCAAAAAGGGGAGAATGTCCAGAGGGTGTGATAGGTTGGAGCAAGGTTTGTCCAGAACAGCCCCCCATGTTGGCCCAGAAAAGCGTTTAAGGGCGCTGATTCTCTTCGTGGACCGGTTGGAAATGTATTCTATTTGGGGCTTCCATTTTAGTTTGCGGTCAAACGTCACTCCCAGATACTAAAATTTATCGCATACAGGAATTTGGGTACCTTTATAAGTCAGCTGAAGATCCAAACTTTGATGCATAAGTGAGAAAGCAAAGCAGTGTAATTTATTTAAGTTCACCTCCACATTATTAGTACTATACCAAATCTCCAAAGCGGCAGATAGTTTAGATGCTTCTTTCTGCATTTTCTTTTTAAAAAACTGTCCAGCAGACCAAATCATCAGAAAGTATAAGAGGCATTTGACGCCAGAAATTTCTCTTATATTTGAAATCAAATCATTAACATAGATGTTAAAAAGGGGGCAACTACTAACAGCTCCCTGTGGGAGGCTTGTGCTTTTAGGATCTTAGATTTTGACAGTGCGTTACCGTACCTGACTCTGCAAGAGCGTTGGTACAGGAAGCCTCGAATCCAATTAAAACAGATTTACTCTAATACCTAGTTTTGACAGCTTCAGTAGAAGGCACTCCCGCCCTACATTGGAGACTTGATGTTAATAAAAACTGCTGCCATGCCTTTCCTGTTATTCAGGGCGCCCTTGACAAATTGGCTCAGCAGGACAACATGTTAATTAGTACATCTGGAGCTTCTAAGCCCCGCCTGCTCCTCAGCAAGTAATCCGCAATTTTCTAGGTAGTAGTTAAGTCTAATCACAATTACTTTCTCCATAGCCTTCCCAGCAATACTAGTAATAAATATTGGTCTATAGTTACAGAGATTATTAGGATCCCTGTCATTCTTATGTATGAATATATAATGATAGAGGTTCGCCACGCAACCGGTACAATACCAGTATTCCAAATTCGACTGAAAAAGATCCAAACAGTTTTAAATACCCTAGGGCCAAGATAGGCGAGGAACTCGGAATGTGAATTCAATCTCCAACAGGTGATTTACCACAAGGAAAGCTTCTTAGAGCATAGGCCAATTCGTCTTGAGTAATGGGTGCTTCAAAAACTGAGTCAGTACTAGAATCAAATTTCGACTGCAGGAGTGTAGTTTTTTTGCTTAAGTCCAGATGAATATATTTTTGTGCAAGGGTTTTTGCTATTAGCACCACAGAAATGCTGCGCAAAAGCGTTCGCTACAGAAGAGTTCGAAAAAAGTTTTTTTTTTTCTTCAACTATAAAAAGTTTGTTTAAATCAGCCAACAGGATCATTCATTGGGTTACCTACACATTTAAACGTTCGCTTACTATCAGTTTGATAATTTGTATTTGAAATAAATTCATTAAATGAAGATCGTTTAGAGCTAATTAAGGCCTTCCTAAAACATGCAGATTATTTTCCCCAAGCCTGAACATCCCAAGGACGGGAGGTCAACTTCGCCTTTCTTCTAAGCCTGTCTCTCTTAACTTTCAAATGAGGTCGATTCAACTGTCCAAAAAAATCTATATTTCTTTTGCTTTCCTCTAGGAATGGACCTCTTAACACACAAGATATCATTGTGTCTTTATTAGGATTCTGTAAACTTTATTAGGATTTAGAATAAAGTCGTTTATCATCGCTAAGGCCATGTTCCGATAATTCTGTAAAACGAGTCCAGTTTGCTTTCTTAAAATTCCAAGTGATTTTTGATGGTGAAAAAGGTCTCTGATCTGCATTGGGTATTTCAGCTTTTTCAAGCACCTGCCTATGTTCCGATCCAGAGCCCTTCAAGACGCTTCGTTTTGTGATATTGAAAAGGTCAGTAGTGACCATCAAGAGATCTGGGGTTATGCTTTTACCTTTATAATGCAGATAAGTGTGGGGTATTTTTTGTTGTATAATAGTTCGAAAGTAGTCGAGCTCAAGAAGTCCTGGACTCTCCGACCAGCTTCATTTGTGTCAGAATATCCCCAAACGGGAGAATGAGCATTGAAATTCCCTATCAAGATAGAATGTTTTAACATAGAAAAAGTCAGAATAGTTACAAGACTCGCTATATATAGTCAGGATTTTAAAATGAACTCCACATTTCCATACATTCAAATGAACAACTTCACTTTTATCACTATCAACTCCCATCGCTTTTGTAATCCGAAAATCAGCTGTTAATTCTCTTTTGACACCAATCAGTATGCCACTGGCAGCTTGTTTAGATTTTGTAAGCAAATAAAGTGGAAATCCCTTAAAAAAAGATATTTTAGGTTGTCAGTTGTCAGATTAACCTCCATAATAGAAAAGACATCAATATCCTTCTCATACTGAGTCTGCAAAAGCCCCTTGTGCTAGGATCGAGAAAATCCACAAACGTTCCACAATTCGAAATAGATTTTCGTTTCTATGATTTTTTTTTTGTTTTTTTTTTTGCAGCCCACTTAAAGTTAAACAGTGCTTGTTTGGCCCAAATTATCCTTTGAGTTTGACACCTTTGGTTTACAGAAATATGGAAAAAAAATTGATAATAATATAAACTTTTCAATAAATAAAATTTCGAAATATTATACAAACAACGGAAAAAAACTTAGTGGAATTCCCTGCACGTTCGCAATTACTTTCAACTAAGTTGTCATGATAAAAGTTGTGTTGCAGCCTTTTATATTACGTCTTAAATGGAGGAGAAATTATATCGCAAGTTCGGCTTGCTTGGTGGGCAGGGTCCGAGGCCCCCTTGAGCTTGAGGGTCTCAGTATACGGCACCACCTAGGCCAATGGTAGCTACGCTACTGACAGTGATACAGATAACATTGTTTATATTAATGATGGTACAAATAATGCATGCTAAAAATGGACAGAAAAAGAAAAATATATATAAAATTATGAGTGCCTGCAGTTGATCAAGGTACCGGATTAGGCAGTGTGCCTTAGTTCTGGGTGTGACGTTAACATACAATTAGTCAAACTTGAGTTTGGTTTCACCCTTTATAACTAATTTCAGATCTTTTTACCTCTTACCTTTCTTCACTTGATAAGTATGCATAGTGTTTACTAGGTGGAATCCCACTCCCACACAATGCAAATATATCGACTGTGAACCCTCAATAGATTTAACGTGCACCAGCAGGTCTCAAGTTTCATGAAAGAATAAAAATAATAGATGGAAAAGTATGTAATGGTATCGAGTGGTAATTTTATGTAGTTTATTATCTCAGTTGCTGTAGTGATGAGATTTTTTCAAAGAAATATCTTCTTAATTTACATCCAGCTATTTATGGCGACACGTTAACATATCTAGACAGCACAAAAATACATTCACGCTTTACACGTTGACAAAGACCAAAAGGAAGAGCTTTTCCAGAGAGTCTCTGTTATGGTTATTCCCGTCATGCGAGCAACTAATACACTCCTGTCCATAAATTAAGGCTAATTCAGAATCCCACAGAAATTGAACTCTAAAATAAAAATTTCACCTGTAGAATTATCACACACATCTTGAAGAAGAATATGCAAATTACAGGATGGCGGCGCGGATAGTACGTCACAATGACGACAGTGTAAGAGAGGGGTACATAAGGAATGGTGGCAAAGAAGTAAAATTGTTCACAAGCGCTTTAAAAGCCTTTCAGTGCAATAACCGCATAGTTATGGCACAAAGGAAGCATTTGGATGATTTTTTAAGTGGTAGAATTATCGGACGACTGGAATGTGGACGTATCTACCTGGAAGTATCCGAAGAACTTGGAATCGCCCAGAGTGTCATCTCCAGGCTTTGGCAACGATTCCAAGATGATAGTAATGTGAGTAGATGTTACAGCACAGGTCGCCCCCGAGTTACAACACCGAATGAGGACCAGTATTTGGCAGTTACTGCCAAAAGAAACAGACGGAGCACAGAATCAGACCTATCTCGGTAGCTCTCTTCAGCTACCGGTGCGACAGTTTCAAGGCAGACCGTGTACAGACGCTTAGAGCACATTAGTCTATATCATAGGTTGCCAAACTTTTTTGTCTCATAGACCCCTTACCATGTTTTCGGTTTTGTGTAGACCCCTACTTACCTCTCTCTCTAATATTAAATTTTTTCAAATTTATCAAATTAAATGTTTTTTGACAGCTGCTATAGCACTACTTACTTTAAAAGTTTTATGGTTCTAACTGGAGTTAATTAGTGTGTTTAAAACTTAAGAAACACATGTTAATTAGTTAATTAAATTTTAAATTAATATATAACATAATTGTTACATAAAATAACTGAGCAGAAAACAAATGTTTTTAATGGGTGGGATGAATCAGGTGCTTCACAATAACACATTTTTAACATTTGGCATCAATCTTTTCAGGTTTAACCCTCAGTCTCCTCAGTTAGTAGGATCCAATCTTTCTTTTTCTTCTCTCTCTTTCTGTTTTTATTTTGGAGATAGGCAACCATGCTAGAACTCCTCCTCTCTAGGAAAAGCAATTAAAAACTTTCTTAAGATATTCCATAATTCGAAAAAGTAACAGGTATATCTTTTTAAAGCCAAAATTGCTGACATTCGTTTCTAAACTTTACTTTAAGAGCTTCGTTAGGGTCATTAAAATCAGTTCCTTTTGTAATCAGACATTTTTTTCATTTTGCTTTTTTTAATGTGACAATATGAATTCATTACTTACTGTGATATTACCATGGTCAAAGCATTCTCAAACCTAGTTTCAAAACCTTAAAAGGCACTTAAATGTTGAACTTAGGTTAAAACGTCATTTTTCTGGCAGATGGTGACAAATTGAGAAAATGTTAAAATTCATGACGTCCAGTTTTATACTCCTTTAGCTTGATTTTGGCAAGAAACACGGACCTTTTTTAATAAAATGTATGCTGTCACCTTGTAATTGCAATTTAATAATTACTATTAAATATAAAGTCACAATCTGGCTTTGGCTATCGTAGACTCCCTATTAACACCTCATGGACCCCCGAATTATTTTTTCAGTGCCATGGACCCCTTGCAGGTCATCATAGACCTATGGGGGTCCATATAGACCACTTTGGGAATCACTGGTCTATATGCTCGTAGGCCTGTCAGATGTGTTCCCCTTACCGCAACTCACTGTCGCCTGCGATTAACCTGGAGTAGAGAGCATGCATTGTGGACACCGCAACAGTGGTCTTGTGTGATGTTTTCCGACGAGTCCAGGTTTAGTTTGCAGTCTGATTCTCGCCGGACTTTCATATGGAGAGGGCCAGGTACCCGTTACCACCAAGAGAACACTATTAAACGACACCGTTACGGTGGTGCAGGATGGCTCGTTTGGGGAGGAATTATTCTTGGTTCCAGAACTGACCTGCACGTTCAGAGTGTAACGATGACAGGCCACATCTATCGGGATGTCATTCTGGAACAACATGTACGTTTGTTTCGGGGTGCCATGGGTGCTGAATTTCTGTTTATGGATGACAACGCCCGTCCTCACCGTGCGAACATTGTAGACGAATGCCTTCAATCGGAGGATATCACCCGTATGGATTGGCCAGCATACTCACCGGACTTGAATCCAATAGAGCATGTGGGGGATATGCTTGGCCGACGAATTGCAGCCCGTCAACCCCCTCCCACCTGTCTACCGGAACTTCGGAGGGCATTGCTTGATGAGTGGTGTAATATTCCCCAAGATCAGATTGATAATTTGATACTCAGCATGCGTAGGTGTTGTAAGGCCTGTATTGCATCGTCCGGGAGACATACTCCGTATTAACCATCATACTAACCATGTTATACTGTTTTTTGTAAAAGGTTCTTTTTTGAAATTTGCTCCAGGGAGTAAAAATCGCAGTTTTTATTAATTATGTCAAACATATAGCATCTTTTTTGCTCTTTACCTTTTGTTTAATAAATAGACTTTACAAATAAGTCAAATTTGTTTTGCTTCTGTCTCTTTCTTTGCCTGAACTTCATTATCCTTAATTTATGGACATGAGTGTAATTAATTAAACGCGGATCCCGAAGGAATGGACGATCAATAATTAAAAAGTTATTAAGGATTAAATTAATGGTCAATTATTAAAAGGATATATAACAGGTATGTAAAAATGAAAGTAGAATTTTCTTTTATAGAAAATATATTTATCATATGAAAATGAATTACAATATCGCTAGCTATACATATATTCCCCATCTCTCTGATAATTAGTGAATTATTAATCCAACAATGCTTACGATTTGACGTTTTTAAACTTCTTCGATGGCCTTCCACATTTGTTTCTCACTTCAAAATCGTTCTTTTTGAATTTTTTAAAACCACTTAAGACACATATTTAACAAGAGCATGCTCACCATAAGTTTTGACAAGCATTCGATTCAATTCTACTGCAGTTTTCTTCAAATGGTAACAGAAAACCAATGCTGTCTGCAAATCGTAGTTGCCAGGTACAAAATTCAACATGTTCAAAACTATTAAAAATTATACTGTTGCATGTAACTTGTATTTCTACGGGAGTTGAAAATCTCTATCAGATATCAAAACAAGAAAATGGCACCAATGTCGTGATTCAATGGCAACTAAATTGACAGCTAGCATCATCTATGGGTGAAGTTCAGTTTCATATTTACATAACTAGTAGATGTATGAATAAAAGAGATTTTGAATCCAAAAACACAAATACTAAGTAAATAAAAAGTACAAATTTACTTAGGAAAAAAAAAACCTTGGATAATTTCGACACTACACCATTAGGATTTTGAATCATATTTATAGAAATCATTCTAAAATAAATTAGTATTCTTTAAGAATAATCAATATATTCAAAAATGTAATTTGCTTCCATCTAGATCTTTGCATTAAAATTTCATTAAGTAAAGAAATATATAAAAAGCTAGAACTTATCTTTGTGATTTGTATGATGAGTAAAATGTATTTGAACTTTAAAATCGTTAATCCTCACAAATACTTTTGAAAGTTAAAATTAATTAATACAACAGAGAAAATAAGAAAATTTTAAAAGAAACGAACTCTATTAAAAATTATTTTAAAATAAATTGAAGAATATGATCAATATTCACCGGCACTAACTTAAAATTCGAAAAATTAAAAGATTTAAATCCTGTGAAATAGATTCTGATATTGAGAAAAATAAATACATAATGCAGAATTATACAATGGTAAAATTAAATGTGAACAATGAGGGAAAGGAACATTTTTAAAAAAATGCCTCAGAAAACTTTCTAATAAATCAATCAAGAAAATTAAAACAGATGGTTATATATTCAATATGAGCATATAATTTATGATATATATCACTATAAATTACTAAAGATTTGGTGAAAATGCAGGTAGTTCAATTGAATTGCCTGTATCTCATGCTGATATCTGCAGATTCTGCAACATTAAATGTCACTATTTTGTATCTTTTTAAAGCTCTAACAGACTTTATTCAACTGTTTGTTCAAACTTTTTTAAAAAGGTGCTTCTAAAACATACATGAAGCACTGCATTTTAAAAGTTACATTTTCTTAAGCTAAGGTAATTTCTCTTCACAGTAAAAAAATATTTTACAATAAGCAACCATTGAAACCAATATAAATTTTATTTGAAACAATATTGATTTTTGTTCACAAACATAAATGCTTTTCTTTAAGATAAGAACACGTTTATGAAATAGAAATACATATATGAACATATATAACAATGAAAAAATAACTTCAATAGTATTAATTAAAATAATATTTAAGAGTACACTGTACAATGCAAATTCTTAATAGTAATTTTTTGATTATTCATTTCATATTTTGGGATAAATGAACTAAAACTAGAGCTTTTTACTGCCAATTCTTAATAACATGAAAATTATAAAAAAATTCCAAAAAGAACAATTTTGTAAATAAATGGCAAGTTATAATATTTTTCAACATAACTGAATAGCTCTTTTGAATATTAAGTAAATAGCAGTGTCTAAATCTTAGAATAAATTAACAATTTATGTACCTATTAAATAAAACAAAGGCAACTTTATAAAATATAAGGTAATCTATAAGCATAGAAATAATTATATTATATAAAAATAAAAAGAAAATAATTTTATATAATACTAATATAGCATTTTTTTTAAAAACAATCTTGAATATTACCAACAAAACATATATTACCAATAAATCTTCAAAATATAAATGGAAAATTAAGTATAACTTTAAAACAAACAAAGTAAAATTACACAATATTATTATTACTAAATAAAATTGTGTTAATTCAACACATAGTAAATTTTCACATTGAAAATTGAGAGTTATGTTCAAAATCACTATTGTTTACACACAATTCAATATTTTTTCCTTCATAAAGGAAAACTGAATCACACACACACACACACACACACACACACACACACACACACACACACACACACACACACACACACACACACACACACAGAGTTTATCAATATATCTAACATTTATACAAATTTTTCCACATTAATATGGATTACCTTCCATAAGTAGAAAAAAGAAAACAGAAACAAATTCAAATGATAATTTTATTTTTCATTTAAAAAAGCTTTTTAAAGGCTTTAAAATGTCTTTAACAACATGTAAACTCCATGATCTACCTAAGAGATGTTGCCTTTCATTTACGCTAAGATTTCCAGAGTCTGTATAGTGTCTAGGAAATCCAAATACTCTGGAAAAAAAATGTTACTTTTCACAACAAATAACCATTCGTTCTTATAGCAGAAAATACTTTAGCTTTCAAGACACAGTAACATTGATAACAATTCTACTTGTTAACAATTTAATTACTTGACATAAAAAGATTATAAATATAAAGCATAGAGGATTCTAAAGAAGTTTATGGAAGGAAATGCAAAATGGAAGATTCCTAAATACCTACAATGCATATACAGTCGACTACCGCTAATTCAAACCTTTCAATAATACGAACTTCTCGCTAATTCCAAGTATATGCTGAGTCCCTAGAAAAACTCTTGATATTTCAAACTAAAACAATAAGTTTTGGTACACTCAATCTTTCGAAGTAAAATCTGTGGTTAGACAGACTACAACACGTGACAATTCGAAGTAATCTTATAAAAATCTCGACAATTCGAACACTCACTATCATGCACAGTCCTGAAGCAAACAGGTTGGAGCTTACAAGCTGTGTTGTGTTGTCTCTGTGTGTCTACCCTGTAATTTAGTCCCTTTGATGACCATCTGTCTGCTACCTTTTCTCAGCGTTTTCCGGTTCCTTAGGTGAAAAGACACTTTAATTGCTTTTCTTCTTCAAGCGGACAACAGACAGACGGCGGCTGTTGTCAGTCGTCCATATCTTTCATTTAACACGTGACCTTTGCTACACATGCGTTCAAATAGGAGGCTCCGTTATTGTGAAGAAGATATATGTAAGACTGTATATTTTGCGTCGGAATGACATGACGATTGATGGCTCATTTGTGTGACTTACAGTATGTGGCACCAAATAGAGCATGCGCCGGACTGGAATGTGCCTTGAAACACCAATGGTGTTGGGACAGTGTCTGAGGGAACTGGGTGCGAAACGATTTTCTTTCCTGTATTCTTTTAATACAGGACTTTTAAATTCTATATAATATGCATTTTTTAAAAAATACTTTAAAATAATTTTAAACATATGTACAATTGTTGTTTTAAAACATAGTTAAAAGTTTAAATATGTTAGAAAAAAATTTCTCTTTGTGTATTTTGAGGTTTTTTCCCCTACCCCCTTGATAATTCGAAGTTTTTTATTGGTCTTCCAATTTCAAATTATCGAGAGTTGACTATATATATAAATTTCTCAATTTTCAGAAAAAAATAGGAAGTTAATTGTGGAAGCAAATACTATGAAGAAACATTAGAAGAGAAAACTGAAAATAACTGATCAGAAAATAATTTATATAACTTATATTTTAAAAAGAATAATATGTAAGGATCTAATAACAACACCAGACAACAGATCAAACATACATGGGAGAACTGGTAACGGATCAGACTATGTATGGGAGAATCTGATAGCGGGTCCGGGATATATAAAGAGGCAGACCGGACAGAAAACGAAGGGTTTCTCTATACAGCCATTATGCGTCCCATCATTGCCCATTCTGGTCCAGTTTGGGGATATGCTGCTAACAGCAATATCAAAATATTAGATATAGTTCAAAATTCTTACATTCGCATGATTACTAAAGCCACCAGATATATGCGAAACGATCATATTAGAAAAGCTCTTAAAATCAATAGTTTCAAAGATCATATTCAAAAAATAGCTATAAATTTCTTTAACTCCCTTCCTAATACAAATAATAGCAAAATATTAAATTTAATTCCGTATGACGCTTATAATAAAACTAATAGGCCTAGGAGAATTCTCCTAGACTCATACAATGTTCCATAGCATCATCTTTTAATGCAATAAAAAATTTTATTGCATATTTCACTAAATTTTAATTCTTCCATTATTTTTATTATATTTTCTTTCTTAACTTTATTTCCCAAATAAACAAGCCCCCCCCCGACTTTCTCCTTTTTAACTTTTTAGGACCTCTGGGCCTGTAATAGGAGTCATTATCATCACTACCCAGCAACCAATCAGAGAACAACCTCTCAGTTCTCTCTCAAGCAAAACTTGCAACCAAAACTGCAAGAAATTCTCCATCACAGGCTCGCCTACCGGACCAGTCCTCTCCACCAATCGCCATGTAGTGCTACGCAGAAAGAAAAAATCCACTCGACGTTTCCCCATAAAAGACTCTCAGATATGGGACCGAGAGCTGCTAGCAGCCCGTATGCCCAAAGACTCACCGTAATTCACTAGACTGGACGAGGCGGAACGAAGGCAGAGGATGCGAGGAAGCCGGAGACGAGAAAAAAAACTTGGACGATGGGTTTTTTCAATCTGCTTACATCTTGTTAATTTCTTTATTTTATGATGTGTCCCGTAGAAGGAGAAAAATAAATCGGTGGGACAAAAAAGCCGACTGCTATTATCTTTTAACAATTTGAACACACCACCGATCAGTAAAAGAACCTACACAAGGTTAACATAATATTTCATCATTTTTCTAAATATTCAAAGTAAATTTAAAAAATAACCATTCTTTAGTCACTTTTTTATAAAATCATTTCAGTAACCCAGTTAAAGTATATTAAATAGTCATCTTAAGGCAATCACTTAAGTGAAATTTCTGCAATTTACTGGTTGAAAATACAATTAATCTTTCTAAATTAGTTTTATTCGTTTATTTTATTTCATAAAATAATCAGAGGTGCATTTTGCAGTACTTTATTAAAATATTTTTAAAGATTACTTTTCTAGCTCAGTAACCCATAATGAATCGGGTTCACCATTCATTTCAACTGGTAAAAGAGTGCAATTGTCTTGGATTAAAGAATTCTTTTGGGTTGTAACTGTCCTAATTTTTTCAACCTAAAAATAGAGAAAGTTATAATCGATATAGTTCCCTATAAACTACTTTACAGTTTAGAAATTGATTTTTACTTATTTATACTGTCTTCTGACTTATACTGTCTTATACTATTTATTCTGATTGGTATTTTAAATGAATTTCCTTTAAAGAAAATATAACCTATATTAATAGATATAGAAATAATTTCATAGAAAATCTAGTCTTTACATTCTTTGACAAAAATTATATTGAAAGATTTCATTAGCTAGGATTGGTTATTAGCTTGTACTACAGTTATCAATTGGGGAGGAGAATAAAAAGTTGGAAAATTTAAGGTTTAATTACGTTAACAAGAGCATTTCAACAAAAACGTATCGAAATAAGGACAAGTAAAACTGAGAAAAAAATTTAACATATAAATTATATATATTAGAATAAAACCATTTTCATTAATCTTTTTGTCATGTTTATATAAATATAGTAAAAATATTAAGAATACCTGTAAATATTGAATTCCAAATACAAACTGAAGATCAGAAGAATTTATAGAGGCGTAAGATATAGTTATAAAGGTGCAAAATTTGTTTAAACAGAAAACTTTTAATCATACCACTCCTTTTCTTCCTAATTTTTCCAAAAGACAATGGTTTAAAAGTTTTTCGTTATTATAGCCCACATCAAGTTTTCTAAAAAAAAATTGGAGTGTCTTTTATAAGAATACAATAAAACAAGAATACATTTCAGAAATACCCAATGTTATTCATCTTCATTAAATAATCTTTTTTTAAAATGTATAGAAAACTTACAAATTTGATTAATATATGTTGCTTAGAGTTGTAAAAACCAGTCTTATTTGAATACTTTCTAAATTGGAAATATTTAATGCTGGAAAATTTTTTGCATAGCGATTTCTGCTTATTTATAGGAATTTTAGCAGCCACAATCCAAAAGAAAAGTTATCTTTAGCAAAGCACAAAAATTTGAAAAATGGGTATATATGAAAAAAAAATCAAGTGCATGGAAATGAAAATACAAATTATTAAAATATTGCATGGTAACAGTTATCATCACATGAAAAAATTCCATTAAATACATCACAATTTCCCCATCATAATTTAACCTGAAAATGTACAATTTTGATTTCCTCCCCCCCCCCCATATAATCTCGATTCATAAGACATTCAAGAAATGATTTATTAAAATATCCAGATATTTCCTCCTTATTTCAATTAATTTAAATAAACATATTTTACACTTATTATACATTTATGTTTATTATATATCCTATCACAAAAAATTTTTAAAAAATTTAATAACTTGATTTTTTTTTAATTAAGGAATTTATTCCACATCAAGCTAAATGGACATTTTACGTTAAACATAATTTTTAAATGCTTAGCAGATTCTGTATAAGAAAATATTCTAAAATTAGTCATTAACCAAAAAAATTTTTTCCCCAGCTTTATTGAATTGAAAAATTAATTTTTACACAGAATTTCAAAAAGCTAAGAAATAAACTTGGATAAAACAACTGTTGGATGCTAGCATCAAAGAATGGCAATTTATATAAATTCAGATTTGTTCATTGGTACTGTAGTTTTAGCTGAATTGTATTCAACTCTTTCTCAGTGAAATAGCTCATTTGTAATTCTATGTATATGCAGTACTAAGTTTTCAATAAACGTATTACAAAATGGGTTTGAATTCTTTTTCTACACCTTCAAGTGGTAGCAGTGTGGTTAGAGGAGTAAACAAGTTAAATCCTGAGTGAAATTGCTAACGCTTGCGGCGGAAAAATTACTGGATTAAGCTGCTACTGAAGCATGAAAAACCTTATTGTGCCTGAATTGACAAGTTTGAACTGTTTTACCTGGGCTTTGAAGATGAAAGCCACACTTTTTTTAAGACGATTTCTATCTGTAATTGATAATGAAAATCCTTGGAAGGTAAAGATTTAAGTAATTGGATTTTAAAGCTTATATATGAGGATGCATCTTCATCTTGAAGATGAAGGCTCGTATATAAAGCTATCTTTGTCTAATGGGCAAACTTGCTATAAGCCTACAAGCACAATTTTTCTTAAAAAAGTTTTTGTAATTATGTCTGATTTTATCAGACAAGCTGAAAATCGGAAAATAGATGCAGTTACAGAACCTATAGCTTTGAAAAAAGGAGAAAATTAACAACTATATTGGTAGAGCAAGAGATTTGGACACAAAATGTGTATCTCTTAGCTTTGAAGTGACTCAATGTGAATGAACCTTCTATGTGGTATGAGACTGGCAAGAAAATATGCAAAGATCCGTGAATGACATCATGTGAAAAATTCCTCATGAGCTACTAAATCCTCCACAACAAGATTTTCTAGAAAATGATGCAAGTGAGCTGAAGTTTTGAAAATGAATTTGACTTTTACAACTGTCAGAAGACAACAAAAGCAAGGTTGTTATTTTTGTCGTAAATCCAGTCATGTTATGAAGGATTGTTTTATTTGAATGCAAATTGATGCACAAAAGAAATCAAAATTTCAACATACATCATGGAAAAACCTTAGTTTTTATATTTTGAATAGGAGATGAAACCAACTAAACATGTATGGATTTAAGATTGTGGTGCCTCTACACATATGGAGAAGAGTGAAATATTCTTCAAGAACAATTTATCTGCTGCTGAAGTGCTTTTAGCAAGTAAAGACTCTAAACTTAAATCTAGTGGTTAAGATATTATTACAGCTAAAAATGTATATAAAAGAAATCCTGAAATAAAAAATAAGAATGTTAATTTATGAGCCAGATTAAAGCAATAACTTAATTTCTTTAACAGTGTTAACATCATAAAGATATAAATATGTCTCTGAAGGTGATTCTATCTTAATTGATACACATTATATATGATGATGCCGTATTAAAAGCATTCAACACAAATAATCATTAAGAGATATATTTGAAACCTTTAGATGAGTATAATAATGAATGTGACAGTTTGGCATAAAAGATTTTATCGTTTATGTCAACAATATATGATACAGATGAATGAAGTAACAGATTTAAATAATAATTATGAGTGTGACTCAAGTAGCCTGGGTAAAATTATGAGGAAATTTCATCCTCCTAGTAAAAATAATCAGGGTAATGATGTATTGGAATGAATTCCTACTGATTTCATAAAAATCATTTTCTAAATATTTCTTAATAAATGTAGATGACACTCTTCCAGAGTATTTTAATTTATTCCTCAGGAGTAAAATGAATTATATTTGAAACCAAATGGGAAGACAAGTGTGAAAACTCATTAAACATTTAAGAACTGGTAATAGTCTTGAAATTTCTTAATAAAAAAAAGAGTTAATATTTAAATAAATTTGATATCATGCAAGAAAAAACTATACCCTGTAATGTTGAAATGATAAAGCTGAGCTTGTCATGGGGTAACTGTTGAGTGGGCAAGAATTGCTCTCTATGAAAGTAACTTGCTATCAAAGTTTTGAGTTGAAATTCTAGCCTATAGCAGTGGTCCATAAAGTGGGGTAAGCATACCACAAAGGGTACACAGTGATACTGGAGGTATGCCTACCTATACCTATACCTACCTATACCTATATTGGCGTACCCCAATATATATTTCATAAATACTCATAGATATTTATTGTAATCCACAAAATGTGATATTACTATTAAAACATTCTTTTTTCTATACAGAATTTTGCTTTATATAAAAATGAAAATACTTAAAAAACTACTCTTAAGTATAATGAAATACATACACAGATACTTACACATCATTATGCAAGGAAGAACAGTATTGGTACAACCTAAAATAATAGCTTAATAAGTTCAATTCATCAACAAAATATTACTTCAAAATATGAGATTTAATAGATCAAAAAGTGGAAGTACTAAAAACCAACTCTTAAACATTTTATCTACATTTTTTTAAACTCCTGTTCTTGATAAAAGAATAGGAATTTTAAAAAAAATGTAGATAAAATATTTTGAAAGCACTAACATTAAGAAAAATTAGAGTTGAAAATGAAAAATATGCATAACTTATCTTATTAAATTTTAAAAAATTGCATATGTGTAGAAAAATGAAATACAACTACACAATTATATTAACATGAATGTACATGATGCAAATTTGACCAAGTAATGAAATCAACTGCAGGATTTAAATCTATTTTTTACATAAAAGGTATAACAGAAAAAATGAATAATTTTTCCTTCACAGCAATACATATAAAAACAAACAGGTATAATACATTTTTCAAATCATTTTAATTAACTTTTTAAAGGGAGAGGAATTTTTAAAAAATAATCAAATTATGATAAAAATTTAGCAAAAACATTCAGAAATGTTTTTCAAACTAATTATATAAATACAGTATTCTTAACTTCTAGTTACTCACACATTGATTACAAAATATAAATATAAATTAACAAGAAATAAATATAATAGGATTATTACAGTTCCTGATATTTAGTAATAAAATTATTTCATAACTAAACAGCTAAATTAATATTACTGCTTATTAATACTTTCTTTTGCTAAAAACTTTTCATTTTATATAAAAAAATATTTAAACTTCCATCAATTTTATATATTAAACTCTTATATAATAATCTTGTTGTTGTTGCTAATGCCACCTGTCTGACATAGTCAGATCGAGGCCCACGAAATTTATCATGGCATCGGGCTATATTGTACGCCTGTCGTTAGCCGTAGTTTTGAGCACCATGCAGGTGACAGTACGATTTGGCTCGATTCCACCCCAATTTTGAGAGAGAACACCCTTTGAGTGGTCAGGGGCCTTCCACCTCTTTTCCCCTTCCACCAAGCTCACGAGAGGACTTGCGGCTCGACGGCTAATATAATAATCTTAAAAATAGCAATTATTTGAGTTAACAGGAGCCAAAGAATCGAAATGGATCTGTAAATTTTTTCTAGAAAAACACTAAAATAATATGAATATAAAAAGATTAATATGTTAACATTAATTGTAGATCGATAGTTATATTAGAAAATGAAATCTCTCAGTTTTGTTATAAGAAATACAAAAGCAGTAAATATTAAATATGTGCAAATATCTTGAAATGTGTTATTTCATTCGTTACTTACATATGCATTCCTGGTATATTTCCCCAAAAGTATCTAGCCCGGGCTTGTGGGGAAACATATTTAGAATCAATCAAAGCTGGTTCATGCTGGAAAAAATGTATATTCAGTTATTTAAAAAATGATAATCCTAAAATTAAAACAAACTTCTTAACAATAATTTAACATCTAAACAATTTTTAAAAAAATAGATACGTTATTACTATACAGTTAAGATACTTTCATGTATATTGATATTAGATAAAAATATTTCAGACTGGGAAAACATATGAAGAAATAAAAATAACTAAATTTACATGTATTAATTCAATATTTAAATATTGTATAATGATTTTTTACAGAACAAAATATAAGCAAAATAATTCTTTATTTTAAGAAAAGAAAGGGAAAAAAAAACCTTAGCTTATACATAACAGATCAAATATTTTTCTTCATTTTCCTTTGGTAATGAAACAGAGAAATGAAAAATATCAAACCATCAAAAAACTTGATATAATTCTTTTGGTCTTTTGGTTCATCGATGCAACATTTTCAAAAAGAAAAAAGACACATCTTTGATTATTTAACCTCTGAACTGTTTTCAATACATGAAAGAAATCAAAAAACAAGTGGCCAGTTCCGCCGAAATCTGCAAAAAAAGAGACAGATTTCAAACTTGGTACACATACGTATATAGAAGATCATAATGATATACTAAATTGCTATAAATCTAAACATACATAGGGGAATATAGTAAGGCAGTATAGGTAATTGTACAATGGCTACAGTAATACATGAATAAACTCTTAGGACTAAGATTGTAGGGTTAAATATTGTTTTAAGGTTCCACATACAAGCTTCCTCTTTATATATGTAGTTTATATATATACATATATAATGTGTCTTTTGTAATTCAATCTATAAAAAAATATAAAGAGCTTTCACACTCACTTTCGAGTTGTGCAATCCCTTTTAGTTTTACTTTACTCAGAATCTAATCACTGTAAATTTAACCACGTAGATGTAAAATCTCACCCTATCTTCTCGCATCTTAAACTTGAAAACTTGCTGAATTAGTAGAAATTTGAGAAATCCCTTTCATCAAAAAAGACTTTAAACGTTTTGCAATGCTATTGTTTCAATTTTTCCCATGATGAAGCTGCGCTTCCCATATTATGGTTTAGATCAGTGGATCCCAAACTTTTTAGACCCCTTTTTATAGTCTAGACCAGCGCACGGATCCCGAAGTGAAAAAGCTTTATAAATGCAGAGTATAAAAATTACACATTTAAAAAACATTTTGTTGAAGAAGTGTTTATTGAAATTATAACTTTTGTTTAAAATAAAATTAAAGACTTGGAAGAGATGTTATGAATGTATTTATGTCTGGCTCAATGTTTATGAGTAGAAACCACAATCTCCACGAGCAATAGTTTTTAGTCGGTTTCTTTTTTGTGTGTGATGAGGTTTATAACGTGGTACGGAATCTCGTTTCACCAAATAGGAAGACGGGAAAGTAGTCAACAACTTCTGTGAATGAATGATTGAGTGCATATTAACGTCGCACTGTTCAGCTACTCGAGGGCTTTTGGCGACGGACCTCGTAATTTTGAACCATCGTCAAGTGATGAGGACGACACCTGAGCTGACACCCCCTCTCCTAACTATTACACCACATCAACGGGAGGACGTTTGAGCTCTCGACAGATTTAATGTGCATCGCTCCCCTACACGGCGGATCTTTAGTGGTACTGGGCTCGAACTCATGACACGCCAGCCACGAGTCCGATACCTTGACCACTTGGCTACCGCGGCGTCAACAACTTCTGCACAATACCTCATAATGCAGGATATAAAACTGAGGTCTGTTTTTGTAACCAGGTTTTGTGGTATCTTTAATCAAACATTGGTTTAAGTTCCTCATTTGTGGATATTTCAATAAGGCTGTTCCTGTCATCTGTGTTTGGGTTTGAACTTGTTCACGCGCAAAAGGGTTCAACACCCAGTCTGGATTATCTAAGTGAAGAATGCCTTCAAATCTTTGATTCAGATATGCATGAAGAGCCGTTAGATGTTGACAGTAAGCAAGCAAATCTTTATCTCTCTTTTGTAATTTCGAAAATTTGGAAACTGAGAAAAATTTTCTAAGTTTTGTTTGTACAGAAAAAGCTTTGCAACAAACACAGTTACTAGCTTTTAGTTTGGATTAAATTCAATTAATAATCTTGTAGTTTCCAATTAGTTTCGTTAAATTTGGCAAATAAATCTAGCTACATCATTTTTTGAGTTAGTTAAATTGTGTCGCAAATCATTGTCTTTGCTTTCTAGGAATTTCAACACTGAATCAAAGAGCGCATAGAATTGATTTGAACATGCACTTTTAGGTAACCAATGTGTACTTCTGAGCGAAGTAGTAAACGGTTGTCTTCGTTATTTTCCAAACAAAATTGGGCTAATAATCTCTCATTGAAGGAATTCCTTTTGAATTTATTAATTGCTCTGATGACATAATCTAGTGATCCATGCAAACGTTCACTAGGAGTTTTTGAGACTAAATGATGTCAATGAATGACAGAATATACTGAAAATACATTCGGGGTACAGCTTGTTTTAGTTATGCCAGAAAGCCTCGATATCTTCCTACCATCGCCACAGCACCGTCAGTAGGAACAGAAATGACATTAGTCAAGAGTATAGATTATACATAAAAAAATCTTTTTAATTCAGTGTACTATAAATGACAATGTGAGTTGAATGGACGGAATTAAGCTTTTAATGACTTAGAAGTGAGGTTACATGATAGGCATGATTGTTGTTTACAGAATGTCTCCTCCAGGCGTTGCCAATATAGAAAACAAAATTGATGCCAGATTACATAAGAATAATATTACATTTTCCCCCTTTTAATTTTAATCTGGCTATTTCAGTCCCTGATGAAGCCTTTCAAGTATGCAGGAGGTTGCCTATGACGAGCTGTACGCAATGCTAATGTGTTCTTGTTTTGTTCAGTCGAATCTTCTAAAGTGATGGCTGAATCTGAGTTTATTGGCTGTAGATCTGGATGAACATTTTCTTCTGTACCCTTGTTGCCTTCAGATAGGGTAGTTTCCCCTCTTGAAACTTATAGAAACAGTTGTTTCCCTTCCATCACCAAGTTTTACATGCGCATAGTCAGGGTTAGCTTCAATTAATTCCACTTCTTAGACAATTGGTTCATATTTGTTAGCACGCACCTGATTTTTCATTAGAACTGGACCAGGTTTTGTAAGCCAAGTAGGTACGGAACAGCCGTTATGGGATCTTCGAGGGTGAGAAAACAATCGTTCATGAGTGGCATTTGTTGCTCTACACAACAAAGAGCGAAAGGAATGCAAAGCTGTTTGGATAACACCTTCCTATTGTTCAGTTTTCATATTATTGAATCTCAAAGCAAGTTGTATAGTTTACCAGATTATTCCATTGTAACGCTCAACCTGTCCATTTCCTGCTGGATTATAGGGAGTAGTACGACTTGTAGCAATTCCTTGAGATGTTAAAAATGATTTTAATTCGTTAGACATGAAATATGATCCTCTGTCAAAATGAATAAATGATGGCATTCAAAAAATAGAGAAAATGTTCTTCAAATGAAATATTACGGTTTTTACAGAAATGTCACTACAAGGGATCGCAAACGGAAATCTAGAGAATTCATCAACTATTGTTAAAATATAGCGATTTCTTGAAACATTAGGTAAAGGCCTTTTAAAGTCAAGATTCAATCTTTCAAATGGAGCAGTAGCTTTCACAAGAGTTTCAACATGTTTAACAAATCTTGGCTTTAATTCGTTGCATATTAGACAGGAGTTTGTGACTTTCCTTATATCCTCTAAAGAAAATGGGTGATTTTTGCAACGAACCCAATGATACATTCGTGTCACTCCAGGATGACAAAGAGAGTTGTGAAGATTGTTTAAGTCGACTCTGGAAGTTAGAGCACCAGTTATACGGGATAATGTATCAGCAATCACGTGTTGCTTTCCAGGATGATAAATAATGTCAAATTTAAAACTAGCAAGTTCAAGTCTCCAATGAATTAACTTTTCATTTTTAATTTTACTACCATGTCGCTGGTTGAATACAAATGCGACTGCTTGTTGATCAGTGAACTCTCCAAAATGCTTTCCCATCAAGAAGTGTCTTCAATGACGAAGTGATTCCACAATGACATATGATTCTTTTTCTGGAGATGAATGTCTCAATTCAGATATATTTAGGGTTCTTGAGAAAAAGACAACAGGACGCCCAGCTTGACTCAAGGTAGTTCCAATCGCAAAATCGGATGAATCAATTTCCACTCGAAATGGTATGTCATATTCAATTGTTGCCAAGGTAGCACTTGCCAAATCATCTTTCAGTGAATTAAAAGTCAACACAGCATCTCTAGAAAGAGGAAACTGTTTTTTTCCTAGAAAAGGACGCATTTTCTGAGAAAACCCCGGGATCCACCGACAATTATGGTTTAACATTTCTAAAGCACGTAGGCATATCTCTGAAAGATTTTAGTCGTTCAGGATCTGGTTTAATTATACCATCCCGAACAATGTAGCCTATCAAATAGACAGAATAACTTGAGTAGGTACACTTATCTTCATTTAGGGCCAAATTATACTTCTTTGCCACAGTCATGAACTTCTCTAAGTTTTCATCATGTTCTTTTTGATCTTTTCCACACGCAATATCATCAATGAATAGATATGTAAGGGCGAGTCCTTCATTCTCAATGATTTTGTCAATGACTCTTTGAAAACAAGCTACTCCATTAGTAAGCCCAAAAGCAACACGTAAAAACCGGAAGAGCTTTCAACAAGCTTCAAAAGCTGTATGATAACTCTTGCTATCCTGGATAGGAATTTGATGATAAACACTTTGGAGATCAATTTTGCTAAAAACCTTATTTTTTTGAAATTTTCAAAATTACCTCTTCTATTTTAGGCATCCAGTAACGTGTATTTATTAATTGTTTGAGAGTAGTCAACTACCATTCTAAGCTTATGATTTTCTCCTCTAATGACAAAGGCTTGAGCCCTCCATGGTGAGTTACTTGGTTCAATGACTCCTTCCTGAACTTCCAATGCCATAAAATTATTGTCTTCATCAGTATGACGTCTCGACTTTGTAACCAAAGGTGTACAGTCTGCATTCAATTTAGAAAATAATGAAACAGGATGTACTTGTGCTACAGCCAAAGAACAAATAGTTAGTGGAGGTCTATTACCATTAAATTCAATTTCTACAGATGAATGTCTGTTTAGAATATCATGGCCAATCAAAACACATCACTACAAAGATCTTTCATAACTAAAAGTTCCACATTTTGATAAGCGAAGTTTTCAATTTTTAAATCAACTTTACAAACACCCACTGTTTCAGTCACCAGAGGAGTTTGCCATGGATATTTTCCCAAAATATGGTTCAACTTATGATTTACATTTCGCCACATGTTTTTCGTTAAGAAAACCTGTATCGATTAATGCACTGAGCTGAATGTTATTAACCAATGCCTTAGTAAGTGACTTCTAGAGACAGTTAGTAGAACCCGAAATAGCTGCCTATGTGTTTTAAGAAGCCACCACATTTGAAGAATTTCGACCAGGTCTAGATTTGCACACTCGCTGATAATGTCCCTTTTCCCCACATTTTCTGCAGATAACATCTCTAGCTGGACAAATGGTTAGAGTGCAAGTCATTTCCACAAAAGAAGCATTTCTGAGATCTTGAGGAGGAGGAAGCCACTGATGTTGCTAAGGTTTCTTCAGAAAAATCGTCAGTTTTTACTGCTGCAGATTGTACTGGGAAAGAACTTCCCATATAAGAAGCTGCATGCACTTCGGCTGATTCGAAGGTTCTAGCTTCCTCAAAAGCTTGATCGAGAGTCATTGATGTATTTTCGAGGAGTCGTTGACGAATGCGAGGACATTTTAATCCTCATATAAAAGCATCTCTAATATACCCCTTTCGGTATTCCTGAGCCTTTACATCAGTAAAGTCACAGTCTTTGCTCAATTGGTTTAAAACTTGTAAGCATTCATTGACAGTTTCTTCCGTTTGTTGATTTCGCGTCGACAAGCAATGTCTAGTGAATATAACGTTACGTTTCTTTATAAAAAGTGAATCATGTACTGCATTAGCTTGAGCATGTTGTGCTACTATTAATGAACTGGTAAACATCTGAGGTTACGTAATTACTCAGCAAAGGAAGTTTATTTTCTTCCGTAAGGGTTTTTATGCCTCCTAAAAAGTCTTCAAAAGTTTTTTTCCAATGGCGTCATTTTGTTTCCGCATCAGAACACGTGGGATCTATAATGAATCCTTCAGGTTTCAGCAGTTGTTCCATTACTAAATTTGAAAACGAAACGATTCAAGAAAATTTCCAAGTCATTAAAATTGTACTATAAATAAGACAATGAGAGTTGAATGAACGGAATTAAGCTTTTAATGACTTAGAAGTGAGGTTACATGATATGCATGGTTGTTGTTTACAGAATGTCTCATCCAGGCGTTGCCAATATAGAAAACAAAATTAAATGATGCCAGATTACATAAGAATAATATTACATTCAGTAAATAACGTTTCGTTTTGAAACATTCAACAAATAACAATCCGGTAAAATTTTTCTCCTTTTACAAATCTTACATAAGCTAAGAATAAAGTTTCGCTTACTGGTAAACTCGTCAAGATGTATAGAAAATTCAGATGTTTTTAAGTATTCACGTAAAAATTTTCTACGCACTTTTCATCAATCTTTCATTGTACTGTATTATTACTCAGTGGAATTCTTTTTATAATGTCGAAAGCTGGTTTGCGCCACAAGGTGTGTATTACCTCATGTACAGCTGGTAAAATAAGTTCTTCATGAATAGTGTATGGCGTTCTGCTTTGAAATCAATAAAGAAATGTTACACAGTCCATCAGCATTTTGCTTGTGTTGTCCCTATGAGTTGTTGCAGCAAAGGTGTTTTCAAATATTTTTCTTTGACTGCTTGAAAAACATTAAATCTTTATCTTTTTAGTCACTATGGTTTCTTAACATTAGTGTTTGCTTGTTAATTAAATGGTCCTTAAGCTTGGAAGGTTTCATTGAATCATTTGACATAGTTTTATTACACACAAGACACATAGGTAAAGTACTATTTCCTGGTGATGAAATAAAACCATACTTCAAATATTCAACACTGTGTTGTCAGAATTTTTTCTTCAGATCACTCATACTGTTATCTGTTAAAAAGGGCAAAAAAGGATACAAAAAAATTTGTATATCCAACGTTTCATTTGCAACAAACCACTGTAAATTATTAACTCTTTCAACGGAATAAAGTCCTTTTGAAGTAATTATTTGACGTAAGGATAAAATTTAATGTTATTTTTGAATAAAAGGTAATTCTCAATGATTAATTTCTTTCAAAAGATATTTGTACTAAAATAAACTTACGATCTTTTTAAAGTTTTTTATAAGAAAGTAATCTCTTAACTGACGTTAAGGCATTTTACTATATTGAAAGTGATATATAATTTTTTCAGTTTTATTCAAATATATTTACGTAACAAAAGTACACTATCTGAGTTAAAATACAAAAAATGCTATACCAAAGCTTTCAACTAATAAAACATAACTTCTTTTTGTCTAAAACTGAGAAAATTTGTTAAAATACTTCGTATTAGCATAACATACAACTAAATTGTTGATTAGATGCATGATGTATTACTCTTTCATAACTTATGTTTATATTGTAGACAAGTTCAAACATGCAAAAAGCGTTATTGTTTTTAGCCGTCTGTCTCACACCGTGCTTTGCTTATTATTAACTTAAGTAGCTGACCTCATCTAGTGCTATTAAATCATAGGCATGAGCCGGTGGACTTCACCCCCCCCCCCCGTTTTTGAGGGATTATCTCAGATTTTTACTGCTATTTAGTTATTATTTTGTTGTACGCATGTTGACGAAAATTGAAAGGTTAAATTTATTGAAGTAAATTGAACAATAAATAAGTCGTAGAAAAAACATTAAAACAAGTAATACACACCACTGTTACTACAAGTGACAAATCAGTGGAAATATATTTTGTAAATGTTCATTCACAAATGCTTGGTACATAACGCTCGGTATTTAAATAACACACTGTATTTTATTTATTGTTATACCGACCGTCTGGTATAGAGGTTAGTGACACTGACTGCTGTGCCATTGGGCCTGAGTTCGAATCCCGGAGAAGGTATGGATATTAGTAAATGCATAACGTATAATTTTGTATATTTCAACATATATATATATATAAATAAATATATATATATATATATATACATATATCATAAGTTGCTTATATATCATATAACATTACAACGGAGATATCTCAATACACTGATGGAATTATTACAATTACTTCTGTTTGTATTAAACCTGAATTTACAAAATGCCTGATTTTATAAAACATTAAGCTTCCAATTGTAGCCAATCAGTGCATAATTTTGGTATGCATTAAGTGTTTTACTCATTTTCCTACATTGTCCTTGGAACAGGATATCACATGCAGGAGGTGGTGATAGTAAAATTCTTTGATCACTGACTTGAGCTTCGAATTTGAAAATAGATTTTAGGATTTAAAAAAAACGTGTTTTATTTAGTACATTTGCAACACTATCGGTTGTAGACATGAACTTATTACCAGGAAGATTACAAATGGAACATTATGAAATCTATTGTGATACACAGTTGTAAGAGAAATTACATCCAATTACTTTGGAAGTGTTCTATGATACAAATTTAGACAAAGATAAATATCCTAATCTATACAAACATACTTTGTTGATGGTTTTGCTATTTGAAAACACTTTTGCATGTAAACAGCCTTTTAATCATGTGAAGAAATCAAATAACAAGTGAGAACATGAATTACACAGGCCAGCGAAATTGAAGTCATTGCAAAAGTACAAAAGTGTTTTCGGGGATTTTTATGTTATTTGGTGTGCTCATTTCGAAAATGATCTCCATTTTTTATCCATCGCATCAAAGTTTTTCTGTAAAACTGATACCGATATTTATTCTAAAAAAACCCTATTTGCAAAGGGATTTTCTCGAACAATTTAGCATGTACTATCCGGCAACAGTGGTTTTTATCCAGTTAAATCTAAGTAAATATCGATTCTTGGTGAGCCAAATAGATTTTTCAGTAAATGTGGATGAAAACCACTGTTGCCAGATCACATTAGCTGCCTCTGGTTGAGAGAAAAACAAGTTCTCTTTAGGTTAAAACTATTTGCATTCTTCTAAGGCGCAGTTTCTGGAAGAAAATCACCAACATATTGTTTCAATTTGTTTTTATTAAGGTAGCAAATAAAATAGACGATTGATCAAGATGAGCAAATATGCCTGTGTACATGAAAGTTTGAAACAAATTTTAATTGCGCAATAAACAAAACAAAAAATTTCTATTCAAGTATGCACACTTTTTGATTTGAAACTTCTTTTTGTAGTTCTTTTATGTTCAATCTCAGGCCTATCTTGTGTTTACATTGAGCAGTAGTCAGCAAGCATGTTTTTTTTATATCATCTTCCTTAATATTCACGCTCCATATCATTGATGTCTTGGTGGAAGCTTCCACCTGTTTTTCACTAACTGATCCGAATTTCCGGGGGAGAGGGTAGGGAGAGTCCACATGTGAGTGAAGGAAATGTTTTTCATAACACTCATGAAGTAACTCAACCCTTGAAATTTGTCCAGCATATCCATTACAATTGCTGTATAGTTACGATCCTTGTTAATACCCATAAATTTTCTGGCAATATTTTTGAAGGCAACCCAGGCTTTTTTCCCCTTTATTGTCATGCTAGTTTCAAATTCTGTACCCTTCATAAATTTGGATATCTTTACCATCAAAGTTTCCCTTTTTCAACTTGGCTTCGGATAAACCTGGAAACTTTTTGTACAGGTATTTGAAGCAATCGCCATCTCTTTTGGAATAGCCTTAACAAACAGCTTCATTACTCCTAATTTTAAATGTAAAGGGGATACTTAGCTGTCCCAAATCACATTCTTGGTGCCTCGCTTAATATTTTGTCTTTTGGGGGTCATTCTTTTTACCCAATGTTGGGTTTTATCATAGCTTTCCGACTGACTTACAAATGAAGAATGAGAATCTTCTGTATCACCCTTGTAGACCAGCTGCTGGGTGGTGTAGTTGATTAGGCGCTGATTTTGTAAGCCCAAATTTGCTGGTTCAACCCCTGCCAGAGACGGTGGATTTTCATGATGCATAAAAATCAACGGTGTCCATGTTGTATGATTATGCAGCATGTAAAAGTTCTTTTGAATGCCTTTTTGGCTTGGGTGCTCTCGGTAAAATTAAGACTCCTTGTATAGTCTTACTTCGTCAGAGATCAGGTGTCTCCCATTGGGAAGGAAACTGAGCGTCAAAATTACTTGTGGCAATCGGTATACCACCTATATGGCTCCACACTAAAAAGTGATACCAGTTCCTGAGTAATGTACTAGGTCTGCAAAAGTAAAAAATAACAATCTGCAGCACCATTTAAAAAAAAAGAAGTTGTAGACCAAGAAGCATGGAAATAACTTTAAAATCACCGCATATGGTCAAACTGCAGTTGATATATTTCTGTTTTTGAACCCAAGATTTTCATAGTGTTCTTTTAAATGCACCGAATGCCCAACTGGTACAAATGCATACAGCTTTAAGGCCCTTTTTCATGAATCTATTAACTACCTCCATTAACCCAAGTTTGTACTTTGTCTTATTTATTTACATTACTTTTAAATTTCAACTACATAGACTTGCATTAAAAAAATGTGCTATTTGCCTTAAAATCCTATCCTTAACTTATAAGTAAAATTTTTTCACTTATCCACATTTGTTTGTTGGAAAAGTTGGAAGTGGCACGTTTAATTATTTTTTATCAAATAGTGGCACTCTTCCCGAAAAAGGTTGGTCTCCCCTCATCTACAGTGACAAGAATGTATAATTTCAGGTATTACCTAACGAGGAGCATTGCAAAACTAAATGTAGGATACAGTGGCGTAACATACCTCCACAACCCTCGCAACGCAGGGGGGGGGGGAGAACGGCTGACGCCAAGAACATATTTTTCCAATTTATAAAATATTAAAAGCAATATTAGCAGGGGGTCCCTAATATTCTCAGTTATGCCATTTGTAGGATGTACCTGTATGACACACATGTACATTAGGATAGTCAGAAGAGGGGATATGGCAGCAGAAGACTGACTTGGGTGTCTGTAATAGCAAGATGACATCCACTGCACCATCTCTGCTAGAATGATAAAAATATCAATTGGATTTCAAATAACTGGAAAAACATTGCTTGGTCAGACGAGTCTCAATTCAAGGTGGTAAAAGCTGGTGACAAGATTCGAGTGAAGTGCACATATAACATAGTTACACACTCATGTAACTAGCAAAGCACTGCACAAGCTAGTGATGGCTAATTAAGGGTATGGGCTGTTTTTGCATGAAATGTGTTGCGTTTTCTGGTCAAAACGAATAAACTTTTGCCAGGAAGTGGTTACATTAATCTACTTGGAGACCACTTGAACTCCTTCATATACTTAACCAATATTGGAATTTTCTAGGATGACAAAATGCCATGCCCCCAGGTCAAAATCATATGCAACTGATTTGAGGAACATTCTGGACAAATTAGGGAATCCTTAGGCATGAATCCTATCGAACATATATGGGACATAAAGGTTAGGTCGAGCACAAATTCCTTCACCTGCATCACTCTAAGAATTATAGACAGTTGAAATGGCAGCACAGCTGAATATTTCTTCAGGGACTCCAACAAAATTGAGTAAATTATATCAAGTTGCTCCACTTCACTGGGCAAACGGATGTCCATATACTTATTAGATATCTCATGACCTTCGGCACTTCAATGTAAATAATTGAGTGTTGGGCTAGAGAAAACACCTGTGGAAGCAAAACTGGTATTTTCTCTAAAGCCAAATTGATTTAAATGTAAAATATTATTTTTAGGTAACCAGTTTTGAAATTCATTTATAAAACTTGATTTAACAACTTTTCTTAATACAAGGGGAAAAAAAAAACTGGTCAATGCTATGCAATCAAAGGTTCTATTTCACATTTTTGAGATTAATTGGAAAATTTAATTCAACAGTATTTACTCATCCCTGAGCTTATAAAGATTTTTATCTCCTCAAGGGACAAATCCTCTGATCATGAATTCTAAATCTTCAAAATTTGGATTAAAAAAATGTGGAACATTGGGAAAAAAAAGAGTTCATTATAGCATCAATTTTTTTTTGTCCAAGGGTAGTTTCTATGATGCACGGGAGAATGATTTTAAATGTATTACATTTGGTAGTTTCCCAGAATGTGATTTTAAAGACAAAAATTTCATTACAGTACCAACAATAATTTTTTCCATGCTCCTTTAGTTTAATTATTTATGAAACGATCTTTGCCTTTTTCAGGAATTTTTAGTGGTCTTGATCTCAGACAGAAAAATATTTAGTAAAACAATTAAGCTCTTTTTAAAGAACATTGGTTGTTTCTATTAATTTGTAATTTAGTAATCTACCATCTTAAGTTCAGAAACATTATGTATCCTTCATTTACAAAAAGATAGTAATGTCAAAGACCTTATACAATAGATTAGTATTTCAATAAAAGCCACCAGATGCCAGGGATCCACAATAATTAGATAATTAATTTATTTCTTATTTATACGTTTACTAAAATTATAAAGATACTTATTTGCTCTTAGTTTTAAAGATTTCAGTAGATAAATTTACTTGGAACTCCACAACAACAAAAGGGGTGGATGCTAATACTCAACATCAAATGTGTTTTACCCAATAAATTAAGTGGATAATTGAATGCAAACAGATGGTTAAATCCGATTTAGCAATACCAGAGTGAGATACAAATGGAGGAGGTAGTAAAATGGTCCTGTTTGATTTAGGAGCATCTAATACGTCTTACACATACTATGAACAGCTTGATGCAACAGTCCACCCTACTGATGTTCATCTGGAGGTACTGGTACTTTTTGCATGTGGTGCCTAATCTTCCGACTATTTTTGCTACAATCAGCGTACTGTGTTTGCATGTAGGTGTTGTAAGTCAAAATGAGATGGAAAGTGAACTCACCTTTCCGAGTTCAATCACATAACTCACTGTGAACTTATGTCAACTGGATTTGACTTAATAGGAGGTAACCAGTCTATACCCCTGCCACAAAAAAAACAGCTCCACTTAAAGGTTTTTCCTTTCAACGGAGCAGCATGACTATTGCAGAATCTGCTGGTTTTTCTTTTAGAGGGTAGAAAGTTTGCTCATTCTAGATCATTTACAAAACCTAGTGAGTTGCATCTGACCCTATTATTTAACCCCCCCCCCCAGGTGCTGCTTCTTGATTATTTTCACTGCTTTACAGTATGTATATATATACTCAGAAATAAGAGAATAACAAACTATTAAAACAAGTAGCTTTGCAAAAAATAAAATTTTGGTACTATAGCTAAAAATTTAGAATTTAGTTTTATGGTGATTTTCTGTTGTTAATAATCCTTCCTCCAGTATGCACAGAATATCAGAATCACAAATTAAACACATCCATACACATACAAATAATATGAGACTTTATTTTATAAAGAGAAATAATACCATATATTCCTTTTCTTTCAGGATTTACCAGTGATAAATCGTTGCAAGGAGAGCCTCCAATCACTAAATCAATTGGACAAATTGACTGAATCTGAAAACAAAAGTTAATCAAGATAGCAGAAATTTTTTTTCCAAATATATAACTAAAAAAATAGATCAATGTAACAGAATATTACAAAAGTACCTTTCCTTCAGTAAGATTTTTAACATTGCCGATATAAGTAATGGAATCTCCAAAATGAAATTTTGACACATTTACTGCATCATCATCAATTTCACATGCATAATACTTTTCAACTTCTATTCTAAGCTCATCCAAAGCTAATTTGCCTGAAATTACAAAAATAATTTTTCTATACCAAAGCGAAAAATCACCAAAAAATGTCAGTTTATAGCTATTACAATTTGAGTAAAATCGGTACAATATTTCTTTTATAAATGAAATTGACTGAATAGAAATGTAACTGAAAAATTCTTTAAAAAATACTTTTGTGTAACTTTTTATATGATAAACAAGTAATATAAAAACAAATTAAGTCAATTCCTACTTAGGTCAACAAAGAAAAATTTATTTTAGTTACTTCTTATTAAATAGTTACAATTAATATAAATATGTATATACACATGACAGAATCACAATGGCAAAATAGAAAGCGATTTTCCATTTTCCTTTCTATATATAGTTTTGGACTGTTTTTGTTTGTTTTTATTATTTATTCATTAATTAAATTTAATTATTATAATAAAATAGTAAAGTAAAAAAGAAATCACATTCTCAGAAAATAGGCCATCCCAAGTGGGATTCGAACCCATGACCTTTGGATTAGAAGTCCAACGCGTTACAGGGACACAACGAACGATTTTCGTTTCTATATATGCTGTTGGACAATTATTTTTGTTTGTTACTATCTATTCTTTTTTTAATTAAATTAACCCGTTCAGGGCCATGAACCCACTTATGTGATCATGCGTTTCTCCCTCCAGGGCCCACGGTATCATATGTGATTGAGCTTTCCCTGCTCTGAGGCCCATGATAGAACCAGTGTGATCTGGATTTGGAACGTTTTAATATTAATTCTTACAAAACACTAAAGATGGCGATTAAAGTCCATTTTTTTTTTCTAATAATGTTTCACAAAACTTTGAACTTCAGTATATGCTTTTGGCTCAGTTTGTTTTATTATTATTATTTAGATCCTAGATATTTATAAATGCAAACAACTAATTGCACATGTTTAGATTTTTCGAGAGAATCGGATATTTAAAGGTTCATGATTTATTGTACTCTGGATTTCTGTAAATATTTTGACTAAGATGGAAAATTATGGAAAGCTTATTAATTTATTGGGCATCAGGCATTCATAATAAGAGTTTCAGTATTTATCTTATTTGTAGTTCGTATTTACAACAATAATTTTAACACTCAAAAAGCAGATCTTCATAGAACACACGCGATGATTCACTTTTAACGAAAAATAACCGTTTGTTCTTACTGACTTATTTTTAATTCTGTAAGAACAAACGATTCTTTCTCGTTGCTACTGCAACCAGAATTGCCATAACCATAAGGACAGAAAACATAATACTCATGTGATACTAAGAAAGCAGTGAGCAATACGAAATTTAATTAAAAGTAAAAAACGATATATTATCTGTTATTTAAAATATTTGTATCAGTTCAAACCATAACAAGTTTATGTGAGAGTAAATTTATTGTTTGGGATGTGCCAAATAGTATTTTGTAAGTTTTGTGTATTTCTTTTTTTTAAAATCATCATGGTGAAAGGAGTACTATTTATTTATTTATTGTTAAAATGAAAACATTTTCTTTCAAATTTGCAATTTTTTTTTAATACAGTGAATTTTTAAAAATTTTTTATATTCAGATATTAACAATTATAGTAATTTGCAAATTTTAGAGTATTTGATTGCATTAAAGATTTTATATGGATTTTTAAATGAAATTTGGCTTAGCAGGAAAATCCACTCAGTCCTGTGAGGGCCTGGGGAAACGCTTCTTCCTCCTTTCGCTCGACCTGAAGGGGTTAATGAATATATATAGAGAGTGAACTAGTAGTAGGAATTGAAAAAATACGATTGGAGATCATTTACACATTTTTTTTCAAACATCAAGTTTTGAGCTTTAAAATTCTTTTATGGAAAAAAATAAAAGAGAAGCAAGCCTTTCCTTTTTTTTTATCATTGGAAAAATTACCATGGAATTTATATTTTGTTCATAAGATTTTAAAATTTTACAATATTCTTAAAAAATATTTTTTATTCTTGGAGAAGTCAAAAAATAAACTTCAGAATTATCAACTTTTTCTCACAGCTTAAACTTTTTAAACACCTGAGACTTAAAAAAATATTTTAACTTACTTAAATCCATTTAAAACCAGAGCAAAAAGCAATGAGATTTAGACTTAAAATTTTAGGACTCCTGAAATATGTATATGACAGATAAAACTAAGGGAAAGAAATTCCTATTTGTTATATTTTGTCAGGATATTGTTCTATATTATGAGAACAATAATATAGAATAGCACCTATATTACAAACTACAAATGGTATTAATTGAGAAATAAATTTAGAGGGAAAAAAATATTTATCTACAAAAAGGAAAAAGTGAAAGGGTCACACAAAAAAAAAATCCCTCAAAACGACTAAAAATTGTTAATTTAAAACATGAGATTTAAATAAAACATACAAAAAGCATACAACAAAAAATACACAATATATCCACAAGCCCGATTTCATCACATATACTATATTTGCTTGAAAATAAGATCTAACTGAAAGCTACCTCTCATTCTGAGTTTTCAGGTTGCTCGCAATAGTTAAGATTATCCACCAAAAGACATCAAACATTACTAAACGATAAATGAAATTTCAGGTACAATGCACGGGATTATTTGATAACAAACAGTCTTAGCTGCTGCTGAATAAATTCTCGATACTCATTAACTCGTGAGTTACAAAGGATGATTAACACTTGATTCAATTATAAATTCCAAAACAATATTTTAATCCTCAGAATGCAAAAGGAAAAAACTATTCCACCAGGTGGGAGAAATTATGGAAGATGCTAAGGAATCCAAAGAGTACAGGAAAAGAAAAATGCCTTTAATCAGAATGTTATCGCTTTTTGCAAAGAGAAGTTGGATTTTAAGTTGTCCAAAAATGGCAGTAAGAGTACGATAGTGATATTTAGAGTTTGAGCCAACTTTGGCTAATCTGTTCATGAAACATTTCTTTAACCAGAGCATGATAATCTAAATCAATAGGTGAATGAGGCAAGTGCTAAAAAGTGTAAATTTAGATCAGTTCTTGGCAACTATTATTTCCCAAATTTGAAAATAGGTGAATGGATTTCTGGCCAAACAATGAAGCGTTTCACAGAATATCAGTTAAGAATTCCAAGGATCAGCACTGAAGATAGCTCCCTTCAGATGAGCTTCATGACGATGCTTCAGAAAAAAACAGCTACAATATTTCATGAATATAAATCACCGAGTATGACTTTGTGCATTTTATGTAAGAGAATATACCATATATATATATATATATATATATATACAGGGTGGCCATAATTAAACTGCAAGTGTTCAAGGGGTGCTAGAGAGAAAACCACTGGGAATATTCAAGTGAAATTTGTCATCTACACGATTCAGAACATGCGCAAATCAAATATGCAAAGAAAAAAATCGCCATTTTCACGCGGTAGATGGCGCTGTACCGTATTTCAACGCTTAACGGTGGCATATACAACTTCCAAAACCGATAGACAGAGCATAATGACATTCTAAGAGGCCATGTAAACAAAACCAAAAAAAAAAAACATCACTTATATTTTGTCAAAATTTCATACAATTCACTTAAGTAATAAATTTTTTTACAGTATCATGTTTTCAAAAATTAACGTAAATTAAGATAACATATTAAACTATCCATAAAGATGCTTCGGAAAACAATTAAACCATTATTTATTTAATGAAATTATCAAATGATGTGCTCCATATGCGAACCACCAGATGCAATCGCATGCTTGAAACATTTTAATTTTATACAGATAACGCCGAAGAATGCGGCGCAACATTTTATGCACAGTTGACCAGGGATGAGATAATGCTTCCATTGAGACCAAATTCTTTATCGACAATAAGACAAATCAAACCAGTTAACAACTTTACTTCATCAGTTAAAACATTAATAGTGTTATTTGCATCAGAAGCAGCAGTCAGCTACAGTAAAGCATGTTGTGTTTTTTGTATAATAGAATCTACTGATCTTCACGTGAAAAATAATAATTTGGTACCTTAGTTGGAAGACTAGAAACGCTCTTCAAATAGCCAATACAACATTTAACGAAACAGTTCCACTCACCAGTCTGTGGGAGATTGCTGAGAAATTATCCTTGTTTGAAGGTCAAAGATTTAAAAAGTGTTCCTGTTAGCATTCCAAATTAGAGTACAAAACAGAAAGATATGCTTGTAAAAAAAAAGTAACATACTTCGTAACTCGAGATGCCACCAATCAACAATGTTTTTTAATAAAAATGAATAAACATTTTTATTTATTAATTACATTCCTGAAAAAAATGTTTTAAATTTTACTAAAAATGACGTTTTTGTTTGTAAAAATATCAGCTTAAGTATCGATTTTTAAGTTAATTAATTTCAAATAAGCAATTTGTATATCAACGACTGTAGTTGTATTACTTACTCTACATTTAACAATGCACATTTTTACTGGATAAGTAATTTTAAACTCTTTTAACAATATTATTTCGTTTTTCACTAAAACAGATCAGGATTGGATCAAATCACTTACTTTCTTCAGGGAAATGACCCCAAAGTGTTATTTTAATTTCTTCCATGAACTAATCATATATATACCTTAGATATTTTATTAAATCCCTAATTTCATCATTTTCCTGCTACATATAGATAACACAAAAATATACATTACCTGGCTATCACTACAGAGACCCATTAGATTAAGAATATAAATACTCCAAGAAATGGAGCAATATTCACATTGTGTACAGGCATAATGAAATTCATCCCCAAGAAATTTCCCCTCATCTTGCACAACTTTGTTTTCTAGGTACTTCATTTCAAGACTCAAATTAGTTTCATAATTATTCAGTTTTAAGCATTTATATTTTTTTAAACAGTAACTCTATTAGTTGGTAAAACATTTCTAAGGTTTTGTTTTATGGTATAATTATATATATATTTAAATAAAATAAACTTATAAAATATTTTTAGACAAATATTTGTAAAAAATCAATGTATTTGTTTAATTTAAAGATATTAGAAAATGTTTGCATATCAAAGCTCCCTTCCAATTATTGGGCCAGAAAAATAAGATGTACAATTTTTAAAAAAATTATAAGAAACTGGCTAGAGACTGAACTATTTTACTCTACGAAAAAAACTGAGAAAGTTTTAGAATTTATAAAAAGTATGCAGAAAATGAAAAAGAAATTTACACTAAAATTTCAACTTTATTAAATCACAGGATTGAGCATTAACATATATAATGTAGTAAGCATTAATAACTACATAACTACCTAGACAATTAACAAATAAACGCATAACTTATTAATGCATGTTAGCATTTTGTTAAAGTATCTTATTTGTCAATTTTTTTAAACTGAAAGCCAGATTTTATACAAGTTTTTCTCTAGACACATGTACTCATGCTTCATAATTTAACTAAATAAATACAGGGTAATCCATAAATACAGCTAAACTCTGCACAGCCAGATTCTATGTTGTGAATATATAAAAGATGCACAAAGAGCTGGTCCAGTACGATCCACAGTTTACGTAAAAAAATACGGTAAATGATGATGAATGGGGCTCCGACACATTTCTGTGCTCCTGCTTGTGATTGACTGCATAAAGTATACTCCAGTTGCTGGATCAGACGTGGTTGTCTGGTTCTGTGGCAGCCACAATCTCATACCATTGTATTTTTCCCCCTAATGGGGCAACCTTAAGGAATTGGTGCATCGAAATGCAGAAACTACATAAGCGGACTTAGCTGTTGGTCAGCATTCTACTTGTACTTTGGTGGACACCGTACTGCTGCGACGTGTGCACTCATCCATTCCATGGCAAGCTCAAGCATGCATGGATATGCACGGCGAATACTTGGAACATTTGCCTTTATAAATAAATGCTAATGCTTCTGTTAATGTGATTAATATGCATTATACTTTGTTTTTAGTACTTTTCTTGAAATCTAACGAATGAACAGGTACAATGTTTTAGGCATTTTGTATGCACTTACAACGAGGAATCTGGCTGTGCAGAGTTTGGGTGCTATTTTTAAGACATCCTGTATTTAGATTTTATTTATTACTTTAAGTTGCAACTAATGGTTGCAGTTTAAAAACAAAGAAAAATTACAAATATTCATTACATGAGATAGAAAGAAATGTTAAATTAAAATAAAAACATTGCATGGGATTTTCAAGCATTCTACTATAAAAAATAAAAACCGCCACACCAAGGAGGAGTTGTCCGATAGCAATAAAAATTGGTGGATGTGAAGAAATGTACCACTGAACTGTCAGTGCCAGAAATGACCAACCAAAGGAGTCCAACTATCAAAGAAGATGGCATCCCAGAGCATATCATCTTGTTGTGGACCTGTGTGGCATGCGATAGTCAAGGTAGAATCCTCAAGCTGCCCTGGATGTCATCAGACGAGTCTGTGGTTGTCGTCAGAACACAGTTGGAAATAGGACTTGTCACTAAAAATTATTCGTAACCAGTCAGCACAGTTTTCATGTTGAACGAGCTCAGCACCACTGTAATCGGACTTCACGGTGTACAGGCATTACAGGTAAGAGATGTAATGGTCAGTGCGAGAGCAAATTCCATTGTCTCACTCATCTGTGGGATCATGTTGGACACATGTGCAGGCCCCACGGTGGACAGTTGATAACAACGAATCCGGTGCTGTGACAGCTGCTCTGACAATCACTGCATCTTGCCACTCTGTTGTGCAGCCTCTTCCAATCCAATAGAATAATCTCTTTCAAACTCTAACATCTGCTCATAATTTACACAAATCCTTTGGTGAGGTATTGTGAAAGTCGAATTAAGGAATCGTAGTCGAAATGAAACAGAAATTTTGACCACCTTATATACGTCTTTTGAATGTTGTTATTCATTCATTCGACACCAATGATTCCCTCCTTAGAAAACCGAATAAAAATACACACGGCATATGAAAAAATAGGGGATATGTTCCATAACTTCAAAAGATTGAGTCAGCTGAAAAAACTAAATATTTCTCCAAAAAACTGAGCAAAAAGAGTAATAATGAAATCCTCATTACATATGAATAAAACAAAAACAATTCCTTTTCATTACAAAAAACGAGCCTTACAGTAGTCGCATATGATGTGTAACATCTGACATGTTATCGTGGTAAATACACAATAGTAAATTAAATCCTGAAAAAAATTAATTGGGTATGATTGGAAATAAATTTTCTATCGAATAATTATATCTTAAATGAAAATTTTATTTAATTAACACAAGGAGTAATATATCAAAAATAATTATTCTTGTTCAATTTAAAGAAGAGTGAAGACTTATGATAACTATGGTGTAGTAGCTAGTTGAGAACCTTGTGAGATAGGTCACATGGATGGGCTGTGAATATTCTGAGTGTGACGTCAAAAAAACCCCAGAATTATTGCGATTTTAAAAAATTTAAAATAGTTAAATAAAATAGTAGTGAGGCTCCCATAGCAACTGGAAACCCAGCCTGTTTGTAGAGAAAAAGGAGACCCATCGAACACAGCAGGTCTTGGGCCTGTAGGTGCAAATGGGGTGGAGGTAGGGCAGAAAGAAATAACGAAACTAACTCTCGAGAGGGGGGGGGGCATTAGTGTCGAGAATGAACATAGATAACTTATAGACTAAGCAAAGATGGGGGGATTTCCCAAGTATCAACATCCCATCTCAGTTCGTAACGTCAACCAAACCTTCAAACCCCATGTGATAAACATGGGGTTTTTAATTTTAGTGACGAAGCCCCCTTCTGGCGCATTACCATAGAACAAATTGAACAAAAAGTTGTACCACGACGAGGATAACCTATGGTTCGAGTTTCAAAGCAGAGACTCAAAAATCCTCGGAGATATGACGATTTAAAAATTTTTTAAAAATTTAAAATACTTTAAAAACGTGAAATGGGGGAGGAGGAGGAAATAGGATTTTTTTGTAATAAAATTATACGTGCAGAAAGCTCATAGGGATATCTATCGAATCAGGCAGGTACGAATGACCAAGGTGGCCTAGGATTCGAGATATAAAGGAAATAGCCCTGTAGGGGGAGAGCACCTGAGGAGGTCGATTTCTCGCGATATGACGTAATACTATCGAACCTCCAAGTATCAAGATCCTAGCTCAATTCCAAAGGGGGCAAAATTTTTACCTAACCCCATAGGAATAATATGGGAACATGATATTTTACTGCTGGAACCCTAGGCCTACCAAAAGAGGGCTAAATGGATGGGCCTCGCCGAGGGGTACCTGTGGTTCAAATCTCAAAGCAGACTCAAATACCAAAATATTACAGATTTAAAAAAGTTTAAAATGTTGCAATAAAATACAAGGAATGACCGTATGAACAAAAAATTTGGTGAGAATATACAATAGAGGCAGAGCGATCGAATGGGCTAGGTCCGAGCGGATTGAGAGGCTGAAGTGTCGAGCTATTGGCAAAATGCTGTACAGGGGAGGAGGCACCTGGGGGAGTCGAGTCATGTACTTCCTAACCAAACAGATAGTACTGACGATCCTTGAATATCAACCCCATATGATTAACATGGGGTTTGATATTTTAGTGCCCAAAGCAGGTCTTCATTAGTAAAGAAACTATGAAGGGGGGAGGGGGACAGGCCAAGTCGATCGACGCCAGCGTGCGCGCCCATTGGTCAAATCAAATAGCGCGCGCTTCCCCGGTTTCCTGTTCAGTTGAATTATGTGCAATTTTTTTCCGGTGTACTCCTCCAGTTTTTCATTTTTCTTCAGGCTTCTTTTACCAACCATTTTGCAGATAATTCTGCTCAGGATTTACCCACCTCTGCAAATCACAAAATCATGAAAATTTAATTAGCTTGGTAAATATTTAAAAATAAGAAATATTAGAGAAAATCAAAGTTACCAGTGTAATTAATTAGTTAGTTTTTTTTAATCGAGAAAACTTTTTAATCATAATTAAAAATATTATATTGACAGTGGCAAGAATTAACCTCAAAGTATGAAAAAGATATGCAATAAAATATTTATTCGAATTAATTCCATATAACTTACTCGTATTTTTTTAAAAATAATGAACTTTGTCAGACGCTTAACAGTAGTTATTATTAATATATAGTTATTATGAATTATTAATGTAGTTTACACAAATAATTATTACCTCAGATTTCATCACAACGAGCCCTGAGACTTTGATAATTGAGCATAAGAATCACAAGTTTATCCTGGATGAAGTCTAATAAGACATGCTGGTATATGCGAAATGGATTTAGAGTCAAGAAAACGAAACTGAGTTTTTGAATTCGTATATTTTGAAATGCTAAATTTAACAATATAAAAAAAGGTGACGACTTGATAGCTACTAGAGTTAGACCCCTATGAGAGGGTAGCAAAGAGACACCACCAAGCCCGCTGAACTTCAAATTAAATCATGCGTGCTTCCCCGACTTCCTATTACACATTTCCTTCCCTTTTCACGAAATCACTCCTACAAATATCCAGCAACTGAGAGTAAAGATGTTACACATAAAAAAAAATTAAAAATAGTGTGCAGTGAAAATTCAGTCAATAAGTAGTTAAACATAAAAATTCAAATTGAAAAAGGAATAAAATTACTAACAACTAATCATCGCTACTATTATGCAACTATTACGAATTGAATCAAAAATGTTATTACCAATAGATGTGTCAGATATGTCTAGCACAAACTGTTGGTTTTGATTCTAATGATGAAATTTGTTCTTTATTAACCCTCCTCTTTTTTTTCTTTTTTTTTTACAAAATTTGTTATTAGCAGCATTTCATTTGGTTTCTCACGTTAGTTAACATAATTTTTGATATTCTGCTACAAAAAATTTGAAATTACATTGAGATTTTAATGTCTCTATGTCAGATTGAGTAAGAGAATATTGTTCCATACTTGTAGCAAATTAAAATAGCTGAATTTCATCTTCGACTTCATCATTATATACTTCTTTATTTTCATTAAGTGTCATAAATTCGATTAAATCGTCCTAATCTAAAGGATAAAAGTCCCCAAATGTTTTGGGGATTTGTGCTAAAACAAAAAATTCATGCAA
The DNA here is from genome assembly GCA_019973975.1 of Trichonephila clavata. Lineage (NCBI taxonomy): Eukaryota > Metazoa > Arthropoda > Arachnida > Araneae > Nephilidae > Trichonephila > Trichonephila clavata. Next base: position 57,815 of record BMAO01027180.1, on the reverse strand, counting down.
AAAAAATTGTTAAATTTGCGTACCATGTTATTTTAAAATCGTGTAAAAAAAGATTGGGATGTACTAAGAAATATGCTGTAAGTATGTTAACACCTTATAAGACATGAATCAATAAAAAAAATAATAATTCATTTCAATTAATAGCATTTTCTTTGAAAACAATACTGTAATTAAACATGAATGAATTCTCCCAATATTCATTATATTGTCAGCAGTAGTGCTCACAAAATTTTTTCAAGGGGGAAGTCCATGGTCGAAAGTCCCTCAACTTGTATCATACCTCAAGACAACAGCAATTGATTCTTCCGATTTTGTTAACAAAAAACAGTAAAAAATAAATTATTGAATTTATAATTATCATTAATTTATAAAATAAATTGTTAATTACAAGTATGTAATTAAATTTTACGTTATATTTACATCAATCGAAAAAAGCTCAAGGGCTTTGGGAGATGTCCGGACCCCCAGGACATTCCCAACCCCCATGTGTGCGCGACTGATTGTCAGTAGTTCATAAACTACTATCATTTATTTAAAATATGGTACAGTTAAACCCAAATTATAAACAAGTTCCATATTTTTCATAAGTAAAGTAAGCATTAAAAAATGTTTTGTTAATCAATTTGTAGCAAAAAGTAAAACGATGTATGTAAAATTTAAGATTTACGATGACTTCTGAATTTTGCATTTTACAATTACGTCATAATTTACGATTTATAAAATCTATATTGAATAAAATTTTATTAAATCACTGTTCCACTAAAATAATATTGATATTACGCTCTAATGAAATATAAATTTTTTTTGACATATTATACAGAAGCAAGTGTATGAAAGCAAAGAACTAGGATCTTATTACCAGTGCCAATGCCATCAAATAGTGACAAAACTCTAATAGGCCTTTTAATTTTACAATCCGGTAAAAACATTTCTTTCATTTGTGTTTTAATCGGCAGAAAAAAACTAAACAGTCTTTCTTGCCAATCTTTTCTAGCTTTGAGTAAACTGTGATCATAATGAACATTTGAGCAAATAAAACATTGCCAAGGATTCATTTCCATAATCTAAAAACAAATTAATAGAAAACAATCAATATAATTCGAAAATTTTATGTATTATATTTTATGTACACAAAGTTATATTTACCCTTAGTTGATTTTCTAATCCCACAAATTTGGTTATACATTTGGAGCAATGTGATCTAAAAATTTCAAAAAGAGTAACAAAAATATAATCAGTAAGAATAACAAACACTCAAGTGCAAAACTTAAGTAAGAAAGTAATTTTCCAGACTACAGCCATAAAAGTGCAGAAACGAACTTACTGCAATCAACAGGAAAATGATGATGCATATATAAATATTAAGGAGCCTGGCATCATTTGACAGTAACGCATGCTAAGCACGAGATTTAGTGCAACTTAAAGACGAGAAAAAGAGCATTTCCAGACATTTGTTCTAAGTGAAAGTTAGATATAACTGAGAGAAACCAATGGGATGCCTTTCTCAAAGGTAAACTGATCAGGAAGTCATAAGCGGAGCATAGTTTGATAAGTGTGGAATAGATAAAAGTTATATCAAAAGCTTGGAAAGCCCTTAAAAGGTCAGATACAGCTGTAAGAATGGCTGCTGCTGATCAGCTAAGAACAAAACCAGCATTAATCAGCAGCTGCGATGGCAATTGAAACAACAGGCATCCTGATTCACTTTGGTCAGGCACATTCATAAAGGGACCTATTCACTTACAGTCCAGAATATTGCCTACCACTGACAGCCGCCCATCGACTGCACTATTTATAGTGATGTAATGAAAGCATAGACTAGACATATCATCAATATGGTTGTCTTTTTTACCAATTAAAACCCCATTTCACAGTCTGACAAATAATTCTCAGCGCCAACTGATATCGAGAGAAGTAGTGACACGATTTCATTCCACTAATATCTAGTGAAGAGACTGGGGTGGTCCTGACATGCTCGTGTGATGTGGCATTATGATGGACAGATGGAGCTCTACATTTTGACAGAGGTTCACTTACTGGAGACCGTTAATGTGGTTAATTAGCTTGTTTGCCACAAGAGCCAATTCTAGCCATGAAGTGCCAAACATTGGTTTGTGATATAAAAATGTTTTAAAGTACATCTAGAATGTTTGTTAAAAACAAAATAAAATATGAGAATTAAAATCTTATATATGATACAAAATCCAATTCTTAACTGAAAAAAATAAGTTCTGGTGGTAGTGCACCAGGTCAGACAAGTTTAAAGTCAACAAATGGGAAACAGATGCATTATAATGACGAGATAATGGATTCAACAATTCAAGCAAATATGGCGTACAGTACATAGGACATATCCCCTTCCATCATAACCCATGCACAGCTAGGGCTAACTTTATTATTCTCCATCTAGACCAGAGTTTTCTACATCAATGTCATTTCCTCAATAAAGCCCTTTTCCTTTATCATTCCCTATTGCATGTGTCCTGTTTACTTTTTTTTCCTTCTTGTTTTTCTATTTTACTTTCTTAACCTTTAAATACTACACTGCATCTTTGCAGTATGAATTACAGCAAAATAAGAAAAGCTGCTCAAGTTTTACAAACGAGCATAGATGCATGAATTCAACTGATAGATCAATTACAAAAATATAATAAAAAATTAATCAATTGAAAAGATTTTAGTAAATTTTTGCAACTGAAATAAATATTGCTTATAAAACACAAAAATATTTTAAAAACCATTATTATAAATACTTTTATACTTTTTATTACTATTTCTGATCATAATGAAATAATCGTTGAGATAATTTAAAATTTTAAATATTGTTGCAGAGATATCAATCTTATTTTAAACTGCTTGTTTAATTTAGTTCCATGCTTCTACATGTTGATCAAGAGTTAAACATGAAAAATATACGAAACTTATCTATGAGTTTAGCATTCTAAAATTAGTAAAACCTCTTCTAATGCAGTCAGGAATCACATAACTTTAAAATATAAAATCAAGTGACAAACAGTTATTACTACAACCAATTCTCATTATATAATTTCAAATAAGTTGCATTCAAAATTTACCAGATAAGTAAATATGTATATGGAACATCATACTAAATATATTTAAAACTCATCAAAACTTCAGAAGAAAAAAAAACCAAATTAATCAAAGGCAATTCCTTGCATGATCTTTAATTACCATACAAGAAACTAGACATAGAATCTGTATTATTTTTAAAAATGCATTAGTAAAAATTTATTGAAAAGCGATTTGTATATTTGTACTTCATTTCATGCATGTCAAAATAGTTTTATACATTTATATGTTGCTTTAATCTTTCAGTCTTTACTTCAGACTTAAACTTAGATTTTCAGACAACAAATGTTAAAATAAATCATAGAAACAAAATAAATCAAAAATAACAAAATAATCAAAAATAAATCATTTTTAAAAGTTAATTCTCATTTAAACATATTTTACAATCACTAGATGTTGATGAGTGAGTGAGTGATTTTGGGGTTCATTGGCGCAAGAGCCGATTTCGGCTATACTGCGCCAAACATTTGTTTTAATATCTGTGGTCTAGACGGGAAGAGAAAGAAAGAATGAATTGAATGACAAGAAAGAGGGTCGAAAATAGAGAAGGATCACTAGGGTACCCCGGGTTCGTGAAGCCCATGTTTACCAAAGACAGTAAACCCCGTGGGAAAAGGAAAAGATCACTAGGGCACCTCGAGATTGTGACACCAGTACTCACCTAAAGAAGGTGAGCCCCCTGAGGGGCTAGATGTTGATGAATGTGAAATGTCAAAGATATTTCTTACAGAGAATAGGACTTTCGTTTTTTGTTTACACTAAGACAAATGTGATGAAGCTAAGATAAATGTTTATCTAATATTCAATTTTGAAAATTTTAAAACAGTATGCTTTAAAACTTGAGGAAATATTTAAAGGACATAATAGATTACTTCTGCCAATGTAAAATGCGTATAATGTTATTTAAAAAACTAATAAAATATAATTCAAATTCAAATTTTTTTTTAAAATGTCGATGTGTGACTATTTAAAACTTACCGAAAACAATCAACATTTTCACAAATAATCAAAGAGCCTGGCTTAGCACATATTACACAGCACATCTAAAATTTATAACATTGTTTCAGATAAATTTTTATCAAATTCAAAATGTAAACAAATATTATTCATAAATATGTACTTTGTCATTAATAATACTAAAGTAATTTCTCTTTTAAATTAAGAAACAAAAGAGCAAAAATACCTGGTTTTTGCATTCTTAATTGCCAATACAAAGTTAAATCCCAAAGTTTTTACAACGAATGATTTAACATGAAATAGGAGGGGGTGGGGTTACTTCATATAAGAAATGAGTTCTTTTAAGTCAGTAATTCATAGAAAAATCATTAATTTATTGATGCAAATAGTACTAAATCCAGTCTGAAATTAAAATATAACACAGATGCAAATGAGAAATGAAAAATGCTTGTGTTTCTTAGATGTATTTTTTCCAATATAACATTTCCAATATACACAGTATATCCATATACATTAAAATTAAATTTTATACATTTTTATAAAAACAATATAAATACTTTCAAAGTGTACATATTTCATATGATACATAACACCACAAAAGCAACATGGATAATTAAAAATTTTATAGAAATGGAAACTTTCTTACTTTATCAACTCATACAACATACTTTTAAAATCGAAAGTTTCATAAAGTTTACAAAAATTTCGTAAGATGTAATAAATTTGATATTTTAATAATTTTATTTATCTATACAGAGGATTATGTGTAATTATCTCATTAATTACATATTTCATATAAATTAAATATATGTATTGCTTTTTGAAAATATGATTAAATTTAAAAACATTTAAAATAGAAAACATCAGTAATTTTATTAGTTCTCACAGTTTTCCCATCATATCCATAGGTATAGATATTTTCTTGCAATCTCTTTTTACATTCATAACAAATGCCACCTTTAAAGAAAGGGTGATAATCTACTATTGTAGCTTCTTCACAACACGATATGCATATACCTGAAAAACAATTTTCAGAAAAAATAACACAATCCAATAGTAACAATGATAATTAAACCAAGAATTGTATATATTATGGGTGCAATTTAGAGGAAATACTTTGTCATCCTTTACAATACATAAAACAAAAATTGGAAGAGAATCACAAAACTTAACTTTGTGAAGGTTAATATGAGGTAGGCTATCTTCAGTACAGAGTAACTGCATGAAAGGCTTAAATTCAAGTTTAGAGAAAGAGAATGCACGCATGGCTGATTTGCTAATTGAAACATACTAAAACTGGGATATAATTTTTTAAAAATTTGATACTATATACTCAAAGATCTAAAATATATTTAAAAATTAACAAAGATTACGTTTTTTAAACTGCTTAAGAAAGATAAGATCTTACATTCTTTTGAATATACAAATTGAAATGGTACAAACACTATCTCATATCAAATTAGCTTTTAAAAATAGAATATTTAAGATGCCTTTAAGGTAAGTAGTTTGGTGTGACGGGTCCAAAAATCAATTTTTTTTCTTTACATTTTTCAGAAGGAAAACATCTTTAAAAAAAAACTGTAAAATTTTCAGACCGAAATTTTTAATATTTCAAAGTTATAGCCAAAGGAAGAGAGCACACCATAGTGTGTATGAAAGTGTGTTGATGTGCCATCAGTAGCTGCTCTAACTGTTTCCTCTTTTACTGTCCTTCCAACCCTATTATTCTAGGATATAAAGGTATGCGTATTATAGCAAACCTTTTTGATTGACAAAGACGAAACATAAGAATTTTGTACAGTATACAAAGCCATCAGCAGTGGCATAACAAAGTGAATACTACCCCCCCCCCACACGCGCGCGATGCGGGGTTGTACGTTACGCCACTGGCCCTAAGCACTTTTACTGCCCAGATTCTTGGAGAAAATATCAACAATTGAAAGTGGAAAATCAAGAGAGCATTTATGAACCCACAATAACGTTTAAGGAGCGATTTATAAATCTTGTAAAACTAGTGTACGAGACTTAAGCATCTGACAATTTGTTGAAAAGAAGTTTGGGGGGGGGGAACTCCCAAAATAATAACAAAAGTTTCAATGACTGTGTATGGAATTTCGCTCCAAAGCATACTTTTACTGGGAAAAAAGTTTTGAAAATTGCTACTAATATGGGGTTGTCTGCATCTTTAATGAGGGTTTTCAACCTGTACTCAAAGTTATGGAGGTGATGGGCGTCAAAACAGGTCAAACAGCCAAGAACAACGCTGACACTGTTGACAATGCACGAAATTTGAGGGAAAAGAAAACTGCAGAAGCCAACTGTAAAGAGGACAGAACCTTACGTAGGGTTCTCAAAGCCGCTTAAAATGATAATTTTAAGGAAACGGAAGGATTGCTCTATGCACCAGGCATAGTTGATTAATGCAAATATTGACAAAACTTTAAACGAGCTTTTCTCGAGAACATGTTTTTGGAAATTTGGGGAAGCACTGACTCAAAACTATTCCACTGATTTGGCTAAAAATTTAACCTGTTATTCTAGACACACATAGCTAAATATGTAATTTTTAAAACATTCGATTTTTTTAATAATAAATCAGATTTGAAATTGATTTATTTAATTAGATTTTGAGAACTTTTTTTTCACAGGTCTGCCATTTTTTTTAACATGCATAGTATTGGTTAGTTCACTAGAATAAAATATACAGAACAATAATCTCATTGAATTTTTTTTTATTTCAGATGACTACAGAAGGCTATGTGCTTTCCCAAAACAGCTCACCTTTTTTTTTAAGGACTCCATTTTGACATAAAGAATTATAAACAAATTAATGTAAAATTAAGTAAAAAATTTTTTTTTTGTACACTTTAATATACTACTAAAAACACGTAAGAATTACAAAACGATCGCATTTTATTTTCTTGTTTAAAAAAGTGCACGAAAAAACGTCGAAATTTAGGCCGTAACACTGGACTACTACCTTCAAAAAATTAATTCAATATTCATTACAATGTATATTTAATACTCATATTTGATATTGAATATTTAAACATATGTATAAATTTAAATATAACATTCATGTTTTCTAAGTTAATCATTTATATTTGGTTTTAAAATTCATGTGTTTTATTTTTTTATATATATTTATTGTGAAAATATTTTAAAGATCTAATAAGTTTAATATTCTAATTAACACCAGAATTCAATTCCAGTACTTACTTTCACATCAGAAGAATAGTATTAAAACAGAAAAGTTATTAGTATATGAAATCATTTAAATGCTCATCATCTGCACAAAAAAGAATATTACTAGTTGCAAAATCTTGATAATAAATTCTTAAATAAATATGTTAATGGCTGATTAAAATTTACGGTATTTTTTTATCAAGATAAATAAAAGAAATATACAAAATCTATTTAATTTAATTCCATAAAAATTTGTTGCATAAAAATATTTCCAATTAATAACAAGCAACCCACACAAAAATAATCAAACATTCAAACAAGTACCTTCAATATTTAATGATCCATTTCTGACTCCATTCAAAGCAATAAGCTCTGTAACATAAATGGTGTTATGATATAAAAACAATTCTCAACAAATAAACACTGAACACTAAGGTATATATTTTGTAATATAAGGACATCAAAATGTTTCAAAATGTTATGCTAAACTCTTTCTTTTAAAGCAATATCATTCCGTAAAAGAAAAAAAATTGTTCTAACTTAATTGATAAGCAAACCTATTTCAGCAATATGAAATATAGTTTACTTCAGTGAGATGATAATTACAAGAAACACAGAAAATTAAACACACACATTATATATGGTACATAGTAAATTGCATTTTAGTTTAATTTTTTTTAAATCTATTTAATATTTTGTCTCTCAACAGCAGATGCATTTGCAACAGGGTTTTCAAATGTATTTGTTTACCTCTGTTTACAATCCTAGCTACAGGTTTTGTATCGTCAAGAGCTCAGGTGCCTCCCTTTGAGGAGTAAACTGGACATCAAAATTACTTGCGGTAATTAGTATCGCATATACAGTGCCACGCTAAAAAGTGATACCAGCTCCCTGGGGAATATACTAGGTCTGCAAAGGTTAAAATACCAATGTGCAGCCCCATTAAAAAAAATCCTAGCTATGGGGTATTGTTTAATTAATAAAAAAAACCACACATTCTGGTGCAAGAGTGCATTAGAAATACATAGGACAAGATCACTTTCAAGACTTCCAAAAAAGTAAAGTGATCTCAGTAGCCTAGTGGTCAAGTTCAGGAATTTGTGTGGTCAATGTTGTTAATCATGTGTTGGAGTCCTGATGCCACTGACCATCATGTAGTGGGGATGATGCATATTAAATCTGTTGAGCCTCAAAGTTCTCGTGCACAGTGAAGAAGTTTGAAGAGTGGGTGTCAGTTCAATTGTCATCTTTGTCACTTGATCACAATTAAAAATAACAAGATTTGTTACAAATAGCCTTCACAATGATTTGAAGTATGTTGTTAATAAGCATTCACTCCAAATAATAAAGATGCATTTTTCATGAACTCTGAACAACTTCACTTTAAAACATGTTTATATTAATTTATTAAAAATATAATCAATACATTTTAAAATCAGAAAAATAGAAATTTGCAATATAAACCTCAATAGTTCTATAATGTGAACTTCAATCAATACCGAAATTTTAATACACATTTGAAGAGCTAATTCCAATGCATATAAGGTTCATAAATATGTCATTAAACTATATTAAGGCAAGGGAAGTCCTTTTTATGTTTATCATAAAAAATATGTGGTTTTAATTCATGCAAATAGAAAAAGCAGTAAAAAAAATTGTTTCCATTTTGGTTTAAAAAGTGATAGAGATTTCTTCTATATTAGTTTAATATGAAATGATTATTATACTGATAGAAGAAAACTCTACATCATTTTTAAAGACAAAATGGTATTATTTAATATGAATATAATATTAAATGATAGTGAGTTTAATAAAAACAATACTGAATGGATATGACTTGTATTCATCCTTTCCACTATAAAACAAATATATATAATGTTTACATCTATATATAATCATAGTCTGCATTTTATGAGTTTTTCAACTTTTCATTAATATCATTGTTAACAAAAGACATCACAAACATTTATTTTTATCTTAAAAACTCCCCAAGACTTCTGTGGACACGATGTTAAATCATGGCAGGCATGTCATAAGTTCGAACTCAGTACCACTAAAGACCCGCCGCGTAGGGGAGCGATGCATGTTAAATCTGTCGAGAGCTCAAACGTCCTCCCGTTGGTGTGGTAGTTAGGAGAGGGGGTGCCAGCTCAGGTATCGTTCTCGTCACTTGACCATGGTTCAAAATTTTGATTTCCATAACCAAAAAGCCCACGTGTAGCTCAACAGTGCGACGTTAATATTCACTCCCCATGACTTCTATACTCTGTTCCACCTCAAGTTGACAACGTTGGGATGGGTAGGAATTGTAACAATCCGATTGAAAAATAGTTCCAACATTTTTTAGAATTTAAATAAAAGCAAATGCATAGAAAATTGCTAAAAAGTATCGTGTATTATAGAAATTGTGGGTTTAAAGACATATTTTAAGTTAATCACATCTTAAAAGCATTTATTCTTTAATATTTGTGAAGGAATACAGTTGAAAAACCACTTGATGGAATTACATTTCACAATAAATCGGTTGTCAAGATTACATCCTTGGCGGAGTTATGAATCATTCGCGCCAACTCAACCTTTGCTTTCGTTCATACGTACTATTTTGATATCTCGAGCTACTATCTTTGCTCTCGTTGTTTTTCAACATGCCTGCGAAAGAAATGTCACCAACATCACTGTATACACCTTTGAAGCGAGAAAAATCTATCAGAAGCGGAGCTCCGAAAAACATATTGAATGTTTATTCTCGACTTCCGAGAAGATCTGGGTGAATGAAGGACATTCTGAACCTCGAGTGCGGCAAGATACAACCATTAAAAGCAGTTATGAAGCCCCATCTTCTAATTTAACAGTAGGTTTGACTGTGACTAAAGGCAAAGAAAGAAGGTTCATAATAACTCACATTGGAAGCAAAGGATTTCTTCGGGATGTGCAGCAGATATTTTTAATGGATAAAATTCTGGAGAAATGAACGGTAACCATTTTGAAAAATCGATTGAAACTGTCATGCCAAAATTCAAGCCCCAAAGCATTATTGTAATGGACAATAATGCTTTCAGAGCATTCAGTGAAAAAGGAGAAAATTCCTACCAGTTCTTGAGGGGGGGGGGGAATACAATTCAAGAGTGTTTGTCAGAAAAGAAAGTTAAATGGAATCAAGGCTTGATTAAAATTGAGCTTCTGCAGAAAATAAATGAAATAAAGCATTTATATTATTTCCACAGAGTGGAAGAAATAGCAGAAAAATTTGGCTACAAAATTTTAAGATTAACCCCTTATCACTGCGAGCTCAATCCAATTAAGATGATTTGGAGCCAAGTAAAAGGTTATGTTGCAAGAGAAAATAAGTCTTTTAAACTTAACAAAATAAAGGAACTGGTAATAAAGGAAGTAGAGAAGGTCTCAACTCAAAATTGGACGAATTGAATCAGTCATGTAACCCAAAAAGAAAAAGGGATGTGGTAAATTGATGGACTTGTTGATAAAATTTGGGAAAACCAAAAAATTTCATAATATCTGTGAATAGTGACTCTTCGGATAGATTTAGAACTGGTCAGTGCTGATGACTTGTAAAAAAATATCATCAAAGTCCTTCCGTTAGCGTGGTATAGTAGTTTAGAGAGATGGGTGCTAGATATGTCGTTCTCGTCACTTGACCATGGCTCAAAAATTACGATGTCCGTCAGCAATAGCGTTCGTGATGCTTTATAGTGCGAGGTCAATACTCACTCATTATCAATACTATTTTTAAAAATATTATAAAACTGATTTTCTTTATTTTATTTTTTTTAAAATTTTCTTAAAAAAAATTAGACACTTTTATCAATTTCATTTTTTATGTTTTACATTTATTTTATTAATGAATATAAGAGCATTTTTTTATTCTGAAAAATATACGCTATTTCTCAAAAACTGCAATCAAAAAATCAATTTCTTTTTTAAAGTGTGAGATGTGCTCTGGTACTCTTAAAAATTTAAAAATGTAGGCAATCTATTAAAAACTGTGTCCTATAAATCTTTAATAATGCAATATAAGTGTATAAATAATCAACTATTAAAACAATTTTTCATGTTAACTCTTATTTTGCATACTGTGAAGTGACATATGGAACATTGTCCTTGGCACTCACTCTGGAAACTGTGCTTTAAATAAAATTTAATGCAGAGGCAAATGGTTCCACACACACACAATTTTAATTTTTGCATCACAAGAGGTTGATAGACGGGTCCTCCTTAAAGTTCTGTATTTTTTTTGCTCATTATTTTTGGTTTAAATTATTTGTTAATGGTGAAATGCTTCAAGACTTTTGGTATATATTGTCATGAATATCAATACCATCTCTTGTACTTTTATGTCTTCCATAACACTTTTCTCTTTGCCCTGGAAGTGCTGACTCTGAGAGGCGAAAGAGAATTTTACACATTAGAGAAAGCCTGTGCAACAGGTGCAGCTGCAACAACTATGTGCAGCTGCTAGTAATATTTACAAAAATAAATCACCTTATTTGAGTAAATCGAATTTCACATTTTTTTAGACAATGCTTTTAAAAATATACATTATATAAAGAGCTCCCCTATCTTTATAACTGAAGTATCCTGATGTAAATTTTTTTCTTGTGCAATGCTTTCATTTTGATTCTAAACGCTTCCTACATGAAGTGTAAAATACGCATGTATGTATAGTTTGATTAATGAATACCTAATAAAAGAGCAATTGTCACCTTAAAAACTTTCAATGGAATTTTTTTACAATAATTATTATAGGTGTAATTTCAAAATAAATAATTTTTTAGTTAAATAATTATTTTAAATAAATTCTTAAAAAGTTTTGCTTAAAGAATAAGACATTATATGAATACACATAAACTTTGCATATAATGTCAGTAATATAATTTTTGAAATATGCATCAAGGTATTTTTTTTCAGATAAACTATAAATTTTATAAAAGGTAATAAATTTTAATATTGATAAATTTTTCAAATTAATCCCCAAGTTCTATTATATGCTTCTGTGTATATCTTAAGTTAATGTACATAAATGGCATTTACATGTAATGTAAATAATTATTATAAACATTTAAAATAGTAATAAAGGAGAAAAGGCGATTAATTCTTTATAAGCAAGATAGAAATTTGTATTTTATAAACAAATGTAATAAATGAACTTATGAAACTAAAGATATAAGAGCTGTTTATTTTGAAAATGGCATAAGTCACTTAAAAAATAAAGTTAATGATAGCATGAATTAGAATTTAATGGTATTTTTTCATTTAAAAAAATTGCAATCAATATGTAGAGAACTATTGAGATTTTGTTGAGAAAAGTTTTATTAGTCAATGAATCAATATTTTCAAACATATTGAAATGTAAACCCTTAAATGTCTCTATTAAAAAAGTGGCTTGTACCATCTTCAAAAACAGCTCATGCAATTTTAATGAACAAATTTTCACTAGAATTTTTTTTACTTGCCAAATATGGTGAATTTTATTTGTTATAGTCACACTCTTTCCCTAGAGTAACCGAGTAACCCGGCAGTGGCTGTGATTTGGTCATAGTACCCTTAATAGCGCTACCAACTTGTAGATAGAACAGAGTATAGAATAAGTAATGGTAAGAATGTTGGGAATAGGATTTTAGATAAGTCTTTACTAGTCATAAGTTTCATTATGTTCTGAATAGCATGTATTCAACAGCATGTTCTGAATACACTTACCCTTTTTTATTGAAACATTATCAATATTTGAGTCATAACTGCACGATAAAGAATCAACATTAAACTTTCGAATATCTTTCAGACGTTTTAAAACTAAAGGTGGCAAATCTGAAAACAAAATTAAATTATTAATATAAAAATGAAATGTTTAAGAATTAAGTAAATGAGAAAAAAATCAAGGCATGATTCCCCCCCCCCTTGATGTATTTTAAGGATTCTGAAATATTATCATTTATGCAATTAATTGTTATAATATGCCCTAAACAATTTTCGATTAATCCAGACTAATCCATAATAAAAGTTTTACGTTAGCATTTTTTCTCTCCTTTCTTTCCATTTTGCTAAGATCTATCATTCATATTTTCTCCTCTAGAATTTGTTCGATCTTTTTACTATGAACTCCCATAGATCAAAATAAGAGAGCTAATCCTAAAATTAACTATATTTTAACCCATTATGTACTAGAATATTAAAAGATAACGTAATTTATAGAATGTACAACTCGTTAGAATATCTGTCAAAAAATAGTTTATTTTTTAAGAAAATTAAATATTCCAAAAAAAACAATTTTAGTCAATATAAATTGTAACCTTCTAACTGAATAATTGCATTTTGGAAGTATATTTAAAAATAATCAAATAATAAATTCTTTATGACTTCTAATTGAAATAATATTGCAAATACACAATCAAAAACAATTAACTAATGACATAAGAATTGTAAAATTAACTTTAATGAATATTTATTTCATTATAAATTTCTTATCGAATACAATTTAGCCTTTCCCAAAAGTATTTCACACGAATTCTAACTAAATTAGACTACCAAACTAACACTTACTCTGGTCAGCAGTCACAAACCAAAACTTAATAGTTTTAAACTTAAAAACTAAAAAATATTTGATAAAAAAATTGGTTTAAAAGATACAATTAATTACAAGAACATACAGCCAATTGTATGTAATACAAAACTGATGCAATTACAATAACATGTATTTTTGGCTCTAAGTTCATGCTCAACAAGAAAGAGCCTAAAACTCTTTGCTCACCACATATAAAGATATGTATATATATATGTATTCATATAAAGATCTTTACTATCTTAATTATTCAGAAAAAAGGAAGATGCAATACTTTTTTTAAAGTAAAATATTTTACTCTAAAATTGAATATGACATAATGGTTATGAAATGAAGTTGTTTGTGTCATTCATGTTGTCACTCACAACATTCAGCTACAGGTTAACCAAAAGGCACACATGTGTGTAATAGAACTAATTCAGTAACTTCTGAATCTCATCTGTAACATCAATGAAATTTATGTAATTGTTGGGCATAGAAAACGGCATACATAAAACGGAGCACATCTCAACATTTGCAAAATTGTAATCTCCAATTGGGTTAGTAACACAATAAGTGTATACAAAGAATAAACACATAGCTATACATTCTGAAAATAGGTAAAATTCTGTTTATATCACATAAAAAAGAATAAAGGATTTTTTGTACAACAGTCAAGAAATAAGCCAGTACTTTATAATTAAGTTTTTAACAAGTAAGCAAGGCAAAGACTATGAACCATGTACAAACATCAATGATTTAATCTGATTATTGGCAAGAATACGTCAGGGAAACTGGAAAACATTGGAATATAAGTATTGGAAAAGTTTCTATTATTTTGCTTTTAAGTGCTTTGTTGATACCAAAATTAGAAATTCATTTGCACAATGTTGAATTTAGCTAAATGGCAGAAATAGTATTAAAAAAAAAGGTATGGTAGGCTATCAATTAGAATAGTTCATTTAATCCATGTGACAAACCACTGAATAAAAGGTTGCTTTTTTATTCTATAATTAAAAACTGAAAAATATTGTAAGGCATTAAACTTAGATCCTTGGCCCTGATCGTATCTATAACTTATTTCACAATGTAGAAAAACCTTCCTACTTAACACCATAGAACTGAAAAGAATATTTCACAGGTTTCCCTTTTGTATTTCCAACATTTTACCAAGAAAGAGTTTAAGTGAGATTTTTTTTAAATCTAACTGCAACAGATAAAATACATTACAAAATTATTTGTTAGATTTTATGAGCATGAGTCTCAATATTTCATTAATACTTTCTCAAAAAAAAAAAAAAAAGTTTATTTTTTTATTTAAGAAATTTTTTTTTTCTTGATCCATTTTTTATAGATAATAAATACCATTTCCATGATTTGAGCAATTTAATTTAGAATTTAGTTTTAAAAATTTACTACATAAAAATGTTCTAATATCTAGGCACATCTTCACGAACATTTTTTTAAAAATTGATTAAAAGGTAATCATTATTTGAAAATGTTATATAGTGAGCAAAATCGCACTGTCACCTTCTTGGGGGCTCAAAGCTTGGGCTAACGACAGGCGTAAAATTCTAGCCCTTAGCCGCGATGAATTTCGTGAACCTTGATCTGATGTTACTGTCGATCAGGTGACATAAGCAACAACAGCAACACAACAAATGTTATATAGTAATTACAGTAAATTTCATTTTTATAAACTACAAAAAAGGAAACATGGAATTTACTTCAAATAAAACCAAGCAATGATTTTTAAAATTTAAAAAAGCTTGGTTTTTATAAACATACAGAAAATCCTTCATATTTTTAGTTATCTACTAAGATTTATCAATAAAATGAGAAGGTCTGTTACAGTGCATGGCCCACTTTGTGCTTCCGAGTTGGAACAGACTGAAATTAGATTGATTCTGATGGTCCAGGTAGAGATATTTTTGACAGAGATTCGAAACTTTCAGTGCCAAAGAGGTGTATCACCAAATAATAAGCTTAAAGCCTTAAATCTTTTTCTTGATGATGATGGGATTTGAGAGTAGGAGGATGCTTGGGTAATTCAGATTTGCCTTAAGTTGCTAAATATCTGGCAATTTTGAATAATCATAAATTGACCTTTAGCCTAATCATAAATAATTATGCATTTGCTCTCATTAAAAATTTTCATATTGGTGTTAATTCCCTTCTGCATTATGTGAGACAAAAATTTTGGCCACTACACGGTCGTTCTATATGTAGAAAGGTAATGCATGATTGTATAGTTTGTTTCAAGGGCAGGCCAATTGCCACATCTCAACTAATGGGCAGCTTACCCCGTTCCAGAATACCCTTTTAATTGTTCTGGAGTAGATTTTTGTGGCCCATTCATGATCAGATATCATAATCAAAGAAAGGGTGTTCTGCATAAGATGTATACAGGGTGTTTCGTAAATGATGGGAGTAACTTTAAGGGGTGATAGTACACATCAAGACGAGTAATAGTAAATAGGAAACCAAGTGTCCCAAACGTCTTCCGAAGGAAAAAGGCGCCATCAAAGTTTAGGGTCCTAAATTTCAAATGATGATAAAAACGGAAAAATGGATCGATTCATTTGCGGTTTTCACTAAAATCATTCTTTAAATTAGTATTTTCTTTAAAAAAAAGTTTTAAAGACAAAGTTAAAAAAATGCCGTTAGAGGGCGCTCTAGACTTTGGAGTACCGAACAACTACCTTTTACCAGTATTTTTTTAATTTTGTTAAATGTATACAAAAGCTTACATTTTAACTTGAATTTTGAGAGCAAAATTGAAACCATCGGGAGCGGTTAAGTGGCGCAAATGTAACCGCGTTCGGGGGGGGGGGGGTGGATTGAAATGCTCGCATATAATGATCAAAATAAAAAACGATAAAGCAAACTTTAAGAGGCGATAGTACTACACCAAAAAAAGCAACATTCATCAAAGAAATCATACTCGTAATTTTAACCCGAAGGTGATAGAGGGCGCTGAAACAGATTTCGTTTTAAGAGACAAAAAAGGAAACAAAGAACATTTACGTTATAAAAAAAAGTTTAATTAGAAATGATTACAATAGTTGTTCGAAACACTCACCATTAGAGGCGATGCATGCGGTACAACGGCGAAGAAGGGATTTACGAACCCTCTGAAACACGCCAGGAGTATCGCGCACCTCTCCTGCAGCTGCCGAAAGTCTGGCGACGAGTTCTTCTGCAGATTCGATAGGAGTCTCATACATAAGACTCTTCAGGTGTCCACACAAAAAGAAATCCAGGCATGAAAGATCGGGCGATCGCGCTGGCCAAGGGACAGGACCACCTCACCCAATCCATTGATTTGGAAAGGTTGCGTTAAGATAATTTCGCACCTCTGGCGCAAAATGAGCTGGTGCTCCATCCTGCTGGAACCACATTACTCGCCGGATACGAGGGGGAACATCTGTCATCATTTCCGGCAGCACCTGTTGCAGAAAGGTAAGATATTTTTTTCCATCAAGGCGTTCTGGCAGAAGATAAGATCCAAGTAGATGGTCACCAATTATTCCTGCCCAAACATTTATGGAAAATCGTCGCTGATATGCATGTGTAGAAGACGCATGTAGATTTACATCTGCCCATTGGTGGGAATTGTGGGTGTTAAATGTACCGTCACGTGTAAATGCACATTCATCTGTAAAAAGCACAGTTGCACCCAAATCGGGATTTAGGGTGTTCTTCTGCAGATACCAGCGAGCAAAATCCATTCGACGAGGAAAATCCCTTTGAGTCAGTTCCTGGACTCGTTGGACATGAAAAGGGTGCATAATTTCATCCTTATTACTCGCCATGTCGTGGAGGGTGATACTTCAATTTGACTAGCCACTGCTCACGTGCTTGTATTTGGATGATCACCCACCATATCCAGAATTTTTTCTTCCACAGCTACCGTTCTGTTAGACTTCGCACGACCTGCATTTGAACGCGCACCAAAAAAGGATCCTGTCTCACACAACTGTCTGTGCAAGCGCACAAATCTTTTATCATTGGGCAACCGCCTGTTGGGAAACTTTTTTCCGTACAATCGTCGCGCCTCTGCACTATTCCCATTTGCAGTTCCGTAGATGAAGTGCATATCAGCCTTTTCTTGATTAGTGAAGGGCAACATCTTTCGTTACATTTGTTCCGTGATTTACACTAGCACACTCGGGTCAGTGGCTTTTATCTTAATAACAATTTACATATGCGTTCTTCTTCTTTTCCATATCACAATTTCATGTTCTTCTTCCAGAAACTTGCAGCTATAACGCTTGCATGGATACAATTTGTAGATGCTCTAACACGTTTGCGTTTGAATTCAAATCATGCATTTTCTAATCAAAGTTGAATGTTTTTATGTTGTACTATCGCCTCTTAAAGTTTGCTTTATCGTTTTTTATTTTGATCATTACATACGAGCATTTCAATTTTTCCCCAATGAACGCGGTTAAATTTGCGCCACTTAACCGCTCCCGATGGTTTCAATTTTGCGCTCAAAATTCAAGTTAAAATGTAAGCTTTTGTAAACATTTAACAAAATTAAAAAATACTGGTAAAAGGTAGTTGTTCGGTACTCCAAAGTCTAGAGCGCCCTCTAACGGCATTTTTTTAACTTTGTCTTTAAAACTTTTTTTTAAAGAAAATACTAATTTAAAGAATGATTTTAGTGAAAACCGCAAATGAATCGATCCATTTTTCCGTTTTTTATCATCATTTGAAATTTAGGACCCTAAACTTTGATGGCGCCTTTTTCCTTCGGAAGCCGTTTGGGACACTTGGTTTCCTATTTATTATTACTCGTCTTGATGTGTACTATCACCCCTTAAAGTTACTCCCATCATTTATGAAACACCCTGTATATGCATATTTATTTGTTTTGTATCTAGGGCTATTTATACTGAGATTGTGTCGGACTTCACATCTGAGGTATTTATTGCAGCTCTGAAGAGATTTTTTAGCCGTCAAGGTAACTGCGCAAAATTGTACTCTGACACGGCAAGAACTTTGTTGGTGCTAATCAGGAGATTAAAAGACTTCTGAAAGTGAATTAAAACTCCAGATGAGAAACTTTCGGGTTTCCTGTCGACTGAAGGAATTGAATGGAAATTCATTCCACTGAGAGCACCTTTCTTTGATGGCTTATGGAAAGCTGCAGTAAAATCAGATAAATATCAGAGAGAAGTGGGCAAATCTAATCTTACTTATGAGCAGTTTGTAACGATCTGCGTCCAAATAGAGGGAATCTTGAATCCCAGACCCTCATGCCCTTTAACGAGTAATATTGATGATTGAAATGTCCTAACTCCTGTACACTTCTTGATAGGTAGACAAATAAATTTTATAATTGAACCTAATCTAACTGATCTGAAGGTGAATGCCCTTAAAATATGGCAACGGGTGACCAAATGTGTGCAACTCATTTGGAACAAATGGCACCGTAGCTGTCTAAGTGAGTTACAGCATCATAATAAATGGCAGTCTCTTAAGAAAAACATGAAGATAAGTGATATGGTTGTTCTAATTGAGGATAACATGCCTCCTTTTAGTTGGCCTTTGGGCAGAATCACAGAATTATGGGGTGGAAATGATAATTTGGTTAGTCGCTAAGGTAAAAACTGAAAGGGGTGAATATAAGCCTGCAGTTTCTTGTGTATGCTTGCTGCCTATGCCAATTTAACCTAGAATTTTATAACCCTTTTAATCCAGTAAATTTATTAAATAAATAATTATTTGTTATGGTTGTAGTTTCAATCTTATTTAATGTTTGATGTGCAATATTGTATTTAATGCAATCTTTATGTCTGTTTGATAGTAATTGTTGAATGTAAGACATATCAACTGGAGGAAGAGTGTTTGCACCTAAGTTTTTTATATGTAAAGTCCCCACCAGATAGCACCCCAGTTCTTATAATTTGTATATGTATGATAATGTGATTAATAAAACTTGATACAGTCCATTGCTTGTGTGTTCTTTCTAATGTGCCTATATACACATAAAAATAGTAATATATCATTATTCAGAAGGATATCTGATTAAAAAACATTGGTTTTAATTAAAATATTCTTCCAAACATTAAAAATATAAAAACATTTACATTTAATACAAGCATACTAACTACTGTTTGCAATTAATGTTTCATCATATGCTTTAAATTTCTTCATAGCCCAAGACATAAGATCCTTAGCATTTCTAAAGAGGTGATTACATCTGGCAGCAACAATCTATTCAAATAAAGCATACTGATATTTATTTAATCAATCTCATTAAAAGCAATAAAGTTCATAACATATTAGAAGATATATATATAATTTCCCTGAAATTCTGATTCCATTTTAACAAATAAGTTTTCTTTTCAGAAATAAATATATATGATAGTATTTACATACATTGAAAACCATTCATTTATTATTGTTAATAAACATTTATTGCATTTCAAAAATCAAATGTGTAACTTAATACAAATAACAAGAATAAAAAATTGGCAATTATAGAGACTGCCGATAGAAGTGAAAACTTATAACTTTTAGTATAAAATTTGAAATTTCATAATGTTTGAATTAAAATTATCAACTTCAATCTGGTTTTCACATCGATTGACACTCCGAGCAACAACTAAATGCATGTTTATATGGTTTTTTATTATTCAAATATATTACGGGCTGTACAAGATCATGACAAAATATAAATATAATTCAATTGAAATAACAATTAATAGACAATCATATTATTTATGAAAAGTATTTGTATTTACTTAAATTTCAATGTACTTGATTTTTAACATTATTTTAATTGTTTGCATCATTGTCATCATTAATTTCAACAATACTTAGACTTTTTGTACAAGGGGTGATCAAATGAAAAGGTACGAAACGACACGGTGGGTACAAATATAGACTTTATTCAAAATATACACCATAGGCCTGAGCACAACGATCCCACTGATGAACAAGCCGCAGGATTCCTTGTTCCCAGAATTCCTGTGGCTGTGACGAGACCCAGTCCTTCACAGTGTCCTTGAGTACATCGTCCGAGTTGAAGCGCTTTCCTTTCAGGTGTTTCTTCAGTGGACCAAACACATGGAAATCGCAGGGTGACATGTCCGGACTGTAGGATGGATGGTCCAACGTCTCCCATTGGAACTTGTCCAGTTCCATTTGTGTGACTCTGGAGAAGTGTGTACGCGCGTTATCATGGAGCAGAACCACACCCTCCGTGAGCAGCCCCGGTCTTTTGTTCTTGATGGACCTGCGTAGGCGTCGGAGTGTCTCACAGTACACATCGGAGTTAATGCTTTTTCTGTGCTCGAGTAATTCTGTGCTCGCATCATTTGGACGCCGCTTTTTATAAGAGCCTTTGCTCTCTCCTGCGCATGCGGGCACACGCGCATGATCCGATCCCAGTCAGAGTCTCCAATGGCATCCCGAGATGTCTCGCTACATTCTCCCTTGGCGGAATATGCAAATATTTAACTGTTTCATTTTTATGTCGTTTCGTACCTTTTCATTTGATCACCCCTTGTACTTTCAATCATTTCACTTTGTTCTAAAAATTATACACTAGGCTTATGGTAACTAAAGTAAGAAAGGAAAATGTTTGATTCAAATTTATCTAAGTATCGCGTAAAAACTGCATCGATCGTCGTTTTACATTTTGTAGTACTGAGTTTTCCATCATTGGACATATTTAAATTAAGTGTTTCATTTAGAAATTCAATTAGTGGTAGGTTTTTATCATCTTCAAAGTTAATATTGAAGTCTCCACTTAAAATCATCGGTACATTATCATATTTTTCGCCAAATGTTTTTCGAGTATTTCAGAACTTTCTTTTGTATAAATCATCAAATTTTCGAATAAAAATTGTCTTATCTGTCTCATAGATTTTCCAGGCGAAGTATAAACGGCAACTATTAATATGTATTGCCCATTATCGGAATCGCAACCAGCAATGCACAGTATATACACATTGAACGTTTCACTAAATCCATTCAATTTCTCTTTTAGATATACACAGTATTATACGTCAGCTGTATAGCTACAGATATACTGCTATAAGCATGTCTGTGACGCGAACGCATGACATTTCACCCATCCAAAAAGTGTCTAAGGCAAACAGCACACTGCGCGTGTGCCAGTCAGAGCATGTCAGTGACGCAAACCCATAAGATTTTCTCCTACCAAAAAGTGCCCAACGCCGCTAAAGAAGTTTTCACTTCAAAAATTACTTAAAAATTTTAGAAAAGCATTGAGCAGAGAAGCATTAAATATTTTATTGAATAATTAAAGGACAATAAAGAACTATTAAGCAAAAAATGATTATTTAACTTAAATTGTATGTGAAATTTAGCTTATCAGAGCAAGTTAATTTCCTGATTTATTTGACTCTCAGTCTGCAATAGTGAAAAAGAAAACCAATCACTAAAATTCCTAAATAATTTTAGCTTTTTTTTATTACATTCTTTGAATGAAAATTTTCTTCAACATTGAAGGGTTTTCAGAATATAAATTTTAAAAAAGTTAAAAATCAAAATTTAATATGAAAAATTAGTTCTGCAATGTATACATATCATACTAATTATAAATATATGTGAAGGGGGCGCTACTGCATGACCTCTGACGTAACCCCTCTGGCTTCGGAAGGAGGGAGCGGCAACCAGATAGACTGAGACGCGACAAAAGCAGGAGACAGAGCGAGATAGACCCATGAGGAAAGAGAAATATAATCCCTCTTCAGAATAATGAAAGCCATTTAGGCAACGACACCCATTTAAATGTTTTAATATCTTAATCGTTTTGTCCCGTTTTATTATAGTTATTGTTAAAATAAACAGTTTATTTTGTTAATTATTAGTTATCTCGAGGCCTTTAAACAACATCAACATTACATATATTTCATTCCAAATATGACACGCATTATCAGAAGAAATTTAAACACTTAAAATAATGTATTTTATTGGGAAAAAAACAGAACTTTTTTTTTATACTATTAATGGTAATTGAATGAATTTTTTAAAAATAGATCTAATAATGCATTTAAAAGATGTAAAAGTAGAAACTTGGTTCTCAAGTTGGTTGCATTAAAACACATATTTTAACCCACCCCACTCGCCTACCATTTTGGCTCAGAGATTATAATGAAATTCAACATCAAGTGGGCATGGGGTGAAAGAGGGAATCATATTAGTTCCGGGAAAAATCAAAATTCTATATCACTTGGTTCAGTAATGACTAGCATATATATGAAAATGTGGAAAATTGACTCCTTTCATAACATCTCATGAGGTACCGTGACAACAAATTCACAACTGTACAGTGATTTTTTTTCACTTACGTAATCTTTCAAAGCCGTGTTATTAATCAAAAGTCACAAATTGGGCAAAAAACTTTGCAAATTACACGAATGCCGCCCATCCGGTATAGTGGTCAGTGAAGCTGACTGCAGTGCCGTAGGGACTGGGTTCGAATCCCAGAGAAGGCATGGATGTTTGTGTTGTAATCCTTTCTTCTGTCTGTGTTGTATGCCCCCGTGTTATATATTGCGTGGTGCATGGGGTTTATAAATGTTAAAAAAAAAATTACACACCCTACATCTTTTTAAAAGAGTTCGCTTGAAGTTAGTTTTAATTCCTCTATGAAAATCAATAGAGAAAACCTGTTTCCCTCTCAGATGTAAATTGAAAGCTTAACAGACGACACGCGTTTTCCTTGTCTCTGTGTATTTGTGTGCGTTCCTGTCCCTTCATGTGTTCATTCCCTTCGTTATGTGTCTTCTACAATAAAAACAATGATGTTGTACAACCTTGCCGTAAATGGATTATTTCGGTACACTACAAACACAATATAACACTTGATGAGTCATGATTAACCAGATAAAATTTATTTCTTCCACTGCTTCGGCAATCCTTTGGTGAAGTACAGTAACATTTTTTATTGCTTTAAGTTAGAATGTAAACACTTCAAGCATTCAATTAATTAAAGTATTTGTTGGGGCACAAATCTTGAATTAAATTTCTGATCAAAAATTCACCCCCAACACCCAGAACTATTAAAGTGTCTACCTGACACTAGTGCAGGTTCCAAAATGCAGGTACACCCCCATTCACTCGAATCCGTGAAGCAAGAGAGACCACTTACCAGGGTAGTACAAAAAAGAATTATATACAAGACCCCCATTTTCTTTTAATCTTTATTAACATTATAAACAGAACTGTTGATACCTTGTTCACTTCCGCTATTGTTGCACCCCCTACAACTTATCACTTCTACGACCAGACTCATACTGAGCAGACGTACTATCCCAGTCGTACGAAAGTATCTCTTAGCATATTAAGTGCCTCTTTGTCTAATTTTACTTTAATTCTGAAATTCATTGTTATTACTATTTATCTATGTTGATCATAATAAATCTTTGTTTTGGATTAGTTTTCTTTCTCTCAGTTGAGCTCTATCGGCATTAATTTTATTGCCGGAATCACCGCAATTAGGCCTATCATCCCCTATTTTCAAGAACTTACGTACTAAAACCATCAAAAGAACTAACAAACAGTTTTTCTGCCACGAATATACAAATCTCAAAAACAGCCAGCGCCATCTATTGGACCTATTAATAAACAATTACTACATAAATGGGAATTAAACATTTTACCAAAACAATAATGCAATAAAATCATATTTGGAAAAAATATAAATTTTGTCTGGAAAGTCAACATTGGCTGACAAATTAACAACAGTATTATAAAAATTTCGAAAACTATGTTTTTAAATTTATAGCTTAATTCGAGTTACACACACTTAAGATTAAATCTTTTTTTAAATGAAGTCATTTTTAGCAAAAAAAATAAGTAAAATTGTGAATAATTGTTATGAATAAAAAAGTAGAAAGTGTTGTACCATTTTAGAATCTTAACTAAATGAATCAATATTTTAAATAACTTGCTTAGGGTAACATATTTTTCTTTTTTGGAGAGTAAACATTATGTGACATTTTCTCAAACCAATTCAAACTACATTAATTTTAAACCAGAAAAGTTTTCCCCAAATTTGTGACTGTGATAAATAGTTAGAATCACATTAGTGAAAAGAAATCACTGTAAAATTATGATCACAATACCGTATAATGTTGATGGAGAGTGTCAAAATTTTATATTTTCAAAAATATTTCAGTCACCAAACCAAGCAATATGAATTTTTTTTATTTCCCCCAAAACTGATATGACTCCTGCCTTTCATCCCACACTAGCTTTATGTTGAGTTTTGGGACATCTTGTATGTAGCTTTGTCATTGTTTTTTTTAACACAAGTTTTAGTCATCTACAAACAATTATTCCAAATGTATCAATTTTAAAACAGATAGAAGTCGAGATAAGCAACATTTACTCCATTATATTCCATTCTTCTCAAAAGAAAAAAATGTATCACAAGTTATGGTATTGATTAACTCTGAATAAACATTCTGCAAGTCATTCAATGGTAAAAAAAGTGATTTGCCAGATGTAGTGATGGAAACTTTAGTCTTGATGACAATCCACATTCAGGTACAGCAAAAAAATTTGATGAAAAAGAACTTGAAGATTTACCGGAAAAAATACATGCCATATTCAAGCAGAGCTTGTAAAATAATTAGGAGTTAGTAATCAAGCAAAATCATTTTGATAGCAAGCCATAGGAAAGATGCAGAAGGAAAGAAAATAAGTTTCTCTTATACTGATGGTAGGAAACAAAAACATGAATTGACATATGCATGGATTTGCTTTGTAGGCGCAAAAGAAATTTTTTGCATAAAAACATTACGGGGGATGAAAAGTGGACTTTATATGACAATCCTAAATGCAGAAAAGCATGGATTGATTCAGGGCATCCATCAATATCGGTTGCAAAAAAGAAATTCGTGCCAAGATAATTTTGTAGTTTGTCATGAGGGATTGGAAAGAACTCATAAGTATGAGTTTTTGAATTGAAGTCAAACAGTTACAGTTGAACGTTACCAGGCATATTCGATCAAATTAAATGATGATTTGGAGCGAAAAAAGAGCATTTAAGGGCTAATTAAGGCTGAAAGTAGTATGTTGCATTGCAACACTTGTCCACATGCAGCAAAACAAACCCATAAACTCATCTTTTCTATAAGTTGGAAAGTTGTACAGCATATTTCTTCATATTTGGCTCCTTCTGATCATCATTTATTCAGATGATTAATGCCTTCAGAAATGAAAATGATGTGCAAAAATGGCTCAATAACTATTTTGCTTCGAAACCACCAAGTTTCTACTACGGTCTTCATCACCTACCTAATAAACGGCATAAGGCCATAAATAGCAATGGCAATTATTTCAGTTATTATTGTTGGTAATAAGTATGTCTTCAATAAAGTTGAACTTGACCACAAAACCACGAGTTTCAACTTCCACACTTAATACTTTAAAAGGTACTTTATAAAATGTAATATTTAACATTTAAAATCAATTTTAAGAATTTCATCACACAACATGATTAAATATATGGCATTTATTACTTTTATACTGAAATCTAAGCTGATAAATATTTTTCAAACAAAAACATTTTAAAAACAGATTGTAGAATTGAATTCTATGTAGTTCAGAATTGAGAAAATAATATATAATTTGTATATCTTTGTATAAGTACCTCAAGAGCTTCATAAACAGCAGCTTTCCATTTTTTGCCAGATGCATCATGAAAAATTTGAAGAAAATTAGGAACAAATCCAACAATCCTTTTTCTTGATATCTAATAAACACATAAATAAACTAAATTTAAGAAAAAATAGAAAACACTCAAATTATTTTGTCAACAAATCGGTTATTTTTCAAACAATAAGGAGGAGGAGGGGGGGGGGGAAGAATGCTTAAATCATTAAAAAATATTTATTGAATGTTATAGCATTTTCTGTTTTAAAAAATCTTCAATACAACATGAATTTAAAAAACGAAATAATTCAAATTCTAGTATGCTCCACGAATACACTTTTTAGTTAAATTAATACAGGTAGTCTTGCATTTTATAAGTAATAAGTAATAGACATATCATTTTAGTATGATACCTCGTACATAAAAACATGCAAAATTTGTTAATTAATTGGACTAAAAATTAATGAGAAAAACAATATTATATTAAATGCAGGGGAAACCTGTGTACCTAGGGCCACTTATTTTTCAATGCACAAAAACAGAGCCACTGGCCTCTTTAAAAATGTGAAACTGATATGCACTCATCGTTATACTAAATACCATCCAATTGGAGTTAATATAAGTACTTAAATTAATAAATTCTGTGTAATGAAAGGTTTCTTAAAATTTCACAAATGGCCCTAGGTACAATGATATCATTGTACCTAGAGCCAGCAGCTTCTGTACTTAGGGCTTTTCCCTGGAAGTTAGATTTCACTCTGTAATCAATAGAAAACATACACAGATGAATTTAATAAAAGAAACAATATCAACTAATACATTGATTTATCATGTAACTATTTAAATTGCAATGCACCAAATTATTAATGAATTACACATATTTTCATTCAACATTTTAGTTTAAAAAACTGGTTCCAAAAGTGAGCTGCATGCATTGACGCTCTATAGAACCAACAGATTGTGGTTTGGGCAATTTGAACACAATATTTCTGTTGTCAATTTTATAAGTTTCTTCTTTATCATAAAGAAGAAACTTATGAAATTTAGAAGAAAAGATAAAGAAGAAACTTATGTGAATGTACAATATTCTTCAGAAATTTAACACTATAGTGTTCTTTAACATCTATTACTTCTGCCACAAAAAATATGCAGTTTTTTTGCCTTGTATTTTTGTTAAACAAAAAAAAAATCACCCTTTTCAATTGTATCCCTTACATCAGCTACTGAAGAATTTGCATTATAAGTGGAATGAGAATCTTCAATATCAGATAATTTTTCGGATGAAGCTGCCTCAATTTCAAACTCAGGTTTTTTCACAAGTTTTCCAAGTATTTTAATTGCATGATGTTTTTTAATTTCTTCCTTTTTTGGAGTATCATTCAAGATTCTACATCTCCCTGATTTTCGGCCACCTCTGTTGAATTTACTTCAAGAATTATGCTTATTAGAAATTATTTAGAATTATGCTTCTATTTTTATAACAATAAAGAATTGTTTTTTTTTTAATTAAATGAATTCTGAATAATTCAAAATAATAATCCTGAATAATAACAATAATGGTAGCAAACATATTTTTTTTTTACATATTAAGCTTATTGATAGTTTCAGAAAAAAATATACACTCCTCTCATTTAAATAACATCCAATAATAATAAACTTGACTAAATCAAAATGGTTCAGATAATTAAGGCCATTTTTCTCCTTTTATTATATAATCTTTTAATAAAATAATAACTAAAAATATTAATTGCAATTTTACCAAGAGCCATGGACCTAGGTACAAGGCAATTATGTGGTCCCAGGTACGACTAGGTAATTTCATACAAAATGTCAGCTGCAGAAAAACCCACTTGGAGAGGAGATTTATTTAAAATCTAATTTAGTACTTAAAGTTACAAACAAAATTATGTACTATAATTCAAAGAAAAAATATTTGCCTTTATACAATAAAAAGAGATGAGCTGCAAAATTTTACTTCAGACCATGTAAAAATGTTTTTCCTTTATAACTTGCTACAGCTTTCCTTTGCAAAATTTCAAAATGAATGCCAAAGTAGGAATTGGTGTTGTCACTCCCCAAATGAGTAAAAAACACTTAGAATTAAATATTTTTCAATCAAAATGGAGTGGCCCTAGGTACACAGGTCTCCCCTACTGCATGATGCCTCAATCAAATCTTGGCATTCCATTAAAAATACTGGAAAAAAACCCAATTAATAAATTGATTTTTTTTCATGTCTTTAGTTTCAACTCTTTAGATTTGATCTTTCTGTATTAGTGAAAGACACAGATGATAGTTCCCCTCTCCCCAATTTAGAAAAACAATATATAAGTTTGCATATTTAAATATTTCACAATTATTTAACTAGCCATTATATTATCCATTAAAAGTAAACCATATTTTTTTTGTTTGAACTTGAATCTTTTTCTATTTTAGACGATCAATGAGTCAGTTACAAAAATGAAAAAACAGCATTTCAAAGGACATGACTTTCCCATTATTAGAGGAAGTACATAGCTATAATAAAAGAGCATTAATTTTGAATGTATAAAGATTAAATATAATCTAATCAACAGTAAGTACAAAGTCAGTAATAATAATCTGAAAGTATTTAATTTTCTAATTTAAAAATGTTGGATGTTAATGGTACATGTGAACCATCTATACACTTGCTAGAAAAAGTTTGCATCCACCCATACAAAATCATACAGCAAAGGTAAAATTTAATAGAAATATAACTTTTTTTCAAACAAAATTTCATGAATTTGTTAATTATTATTTAAACATTGAGCATGAAAGAATTCATTAATTTTGAATTAAAACTACTTAAGATAACAGGAGTTTTGTAGCACAGCACACAAATGGTAGGCAGAAAAAGTCTATATTCACTGTTGGAATATTTTTGTTTTCTGGAATTTTTATCAAAAGGCATTATAGGTTAACAGAGTTTTTGCATTCAGTTATCAAGTAAAATAGCTTAAGAAAATCGTGACGCAATAATTTTTACGTCTTTGTGAGATGCGTAGCAATTCAAGGACATAGAAAATAAACGGAAGGAAATTAGTATCAGTGAGCGCAAAATCAATGTGAAAATGTGGAAAAAGTCATCGGATTATAGCAAGATCCATTGGACGGCAGTATTCATCTACCCAGCATGTTATTTATTTTAAATCTACAAGAGTTTACACATTTAAACTTTGTTTAGGTCTTCCATCTAAACTCACAATCTGAGAAAATCGAAGTATATCAATAGTGAAAAAAAAATCTACATTTGAATGCAACTCATAATAGCAACAGACATTCATGAGAAGTTTAACAATAACATTTGGGTGGATACTGCTAGAAAAATCTTGAAAAAGGCCGGATAACGTAGTCGAATGGCTCTCAGAAAGCCTTATATTTCAATGACTAACTGGCTTAAGAGGATAGCTTTTGCAGAAAGGCATATACATAAGCCACTGAAGTTCTGTGATATTCTCTGATGAGAGCAAATTTTGCATCTTCGGCATAAAGGATCTTAAATTGATATGGAGAAAACCTTGCACAGCACTTCAAAAAGAGCATTTAGCACAGGGATACTCAACCTTTTTTTCTGCTGGGCCACATACATATGTCAGCTATTTTACAGTGGGCCACATACATGTTAGCAATTTCATGCGTGAAACATCATGAGGATAAGGGGGGGGGGAGAGTGTTTAAAATGTGGAAAATTGATCGAAATATTTTAGCTTCTGTTTTGCTTTTATTAAATTATAATTTTTTTTATATCTTTTGTCACTAACCGGAATTAGAAGCATTTAAGAAACTCCTTCACAATTTCTGCATCAGTAAAAGGTTTCATACGTTTACCAATAATGGAACAAACTTCGTAAGATGTCTTTGTTACCCCAGTGACATTATTACTGACACTTTGTTGCTGTTGCAAAGATTATTCAAGAAAGCCTATTTATTACCTCTTGAAAGTGATATTTGAGGAAAAATGCCATTGAATGATTCCTGTTTATTGGTATTTTCAAATACAGCACTTCCGTGACAAATCAAACAGTTACTAATCCATGTTTGTTTTTCACTACAAAATAGTTAACCTCCCAATCGTCTTGAAACGATATATTTTCTTCGGATATTTTTCGCTTGAAAGGTATAAAAAAAAGTTAAAAATTAGTTCCATCTATAAAACTGTCACTATTCCTTTGTTGCCTGTTATCACTAACCATAACCATTACAAATAGAAAAAAATATCAATTCACACTCGTACGCAATTGACAACAAAAAGCAAAATTGATATATCCAATTTAATGGCACCAAATTTTTAATACAGTGTTCGTAAATAAGTGAATTTTTCAGAGCAATGGGCACTGACCAGACCACTTAAAAAGGTTCAGTGGGCCTGATTTAGTACCAACAAGAAAGCACAGCGGCGGTGAAGTCATGGTGTGGGGGGTGCATCGCAAGCAATAGTGTTGGAGTATATCGAAACAATTATGAACAAATATGATTACCTTGATGTCCTAAAAAATTTTTTAAGGAAAATGCCAAACTCAGCTTAGGATCATCATTTCATTTCCAACACGACAACGACCTTAAGCACACCACTGAGATTGTGAAGCTTTGGCTCTTGTTTAATGTCCCAAATCAACTGCACATACCAACACAGTCATCTGATCTGAATCCTATAGAACACCTATGAAATTTGAAAGAGCGTAGAATTCGTCAACCCAATATATCTAGCAAGGATATGCTGAAGAGTGTTCTTAAGGACCAATAAGAGAAGATAAGAGCTGAAAAAACCACAAGATTTGTTAGTTTAATGCCGAAACCCCTTTAGGAGATTCTCAAAAGACAAGATTATCTAACCAGCAACTAAATAGCTCATTATCCCCTTTTTTAAATATTTTTATAATTAGTATTAAAACAGTGAACCCAGACTTTTTCTACTTGATTTTTTGTTAGTATCGCTACAAACCTGTTTTTATTTAAAAAGCTATGAAAGAAAACCCAATTCACTTTTGTTATTCTGAACATTTAGAATAGGCTAAATAAAAAATAGTTTAAAAAATTTTCTGAAATTCCTGTTTTTAAATTTTTTTTCATGCTCATGTAAGCAATAGTACGTGAATACACACTTTTTCTAGCAAGTGCATATATATATATATATGTATATATATCATACTTCAGATATTTTATGATCTCCAAACCAAAAGACCCATGAATTTCCAAACTTTGCTTCTGGATGCCCACAATCTGATGACCTTATTATTATTGCTGGCCACCATTGATATGAACCTAGTTTGGCCCAAACAATATTTCCAACTGAGAGTTTCTAAAACAAAAAAAAAATAAGCTTCTTAAAAAAAGAAAGAAAATGCTTCAAATAATTTTTTTAAGAAAAAGTGGTATATTAAACCTAGTTTCTTTAAATTTGTAATTAGTCATTTTACACAACTGAGGACCAGGATTTATGTACTGCTTGGATTTATAAAGTTGCTTTAAAAAATAATGAATTATAAGCATTAACTCTGGTTAAAGAATAGTCTAAGTATATATTCATTGTGTTTAGTTTTTATTTATTATAAAATGCAACACAAACAATTTTGATAGAACATGTTTTTATTTAGCAAAATAAGTATCAGATATGTATTTGCTTGCATTCAACACAAAAGAACATAAAAATTTAAACAAAATATACAAAGAAAAAGAAATTTTGTTAAATAACAAATCTAGCATATAAAGTATGTTTTTGCAATTGAAAATATTCTAAAAATTGCCTCAAAATTTTTTTATGGTAGAGACACATTCAACAATTTTAAAATGATTTTTGTTTAAAACCCTTTTTTTATATCAAAGCAAATTGCATTTTAATTTCTGAATGCTGATAAAAACATGAATTATAAATTACTGAGAGGAATTTTAGGAGAATAATCACTCTACTTGGCAAAACACTTTCATTCTCTTAAGGAAATTTTTCAAGAAAGAAATGAAGGTTCTTTACTGAAACCAAGGGGCAATTTTTGAAAAATAATTTCTATTTTGTGCATTCCCAGAGAAAAAAATACACAGTTCAGTCTTAACACTTTTAGATAATCATATATAAACTAATTAATTTGTAATGAAAAAAATTCTAAATTGAGAAAACAAGAACATGCTTTGGATATTACAAAAGCATACTTTAAAATTTAATTTTTTAATAATAATTTACATCTGAAATCAATGAAATAATACTGGATGCAAACTACATACAAATTAATCAAGATTGCAAGTAGTAAAATATATCAATAATTTTGTATTTAACAAGGTTAACAAACATCAATGTTTGAATAAATGTTTATTCTTCCTTGTTCATTGGCATTAATGTCAATGAATACAAATCACTAGCATTAATGATGACACATGAAAAATAAGGGAATTTGCATATTATGCTGTCAACTAATTTCACCCAATCAAAAGATGTTGCTAATTCAAAATATTGTGCCAAATGCTGTTGTCATTATTACTGAGTTTGAACATACACATAAACAATTTTTCACTACAAGGTGCATATTATGGCATTTGACAACATTTTCTGATTTGAAAAAATTGGACAACAGTAGTGTAATACGTAAGTACTAAAATGAGTATGTTACTACACTTAGCACAAAGTAACAAATGCTCCCTTAAACAACAAAAAATTTAGTCAGAAGTTGAAGAATTTGAAAAATGAATGCATAAAAACTTTTTATAAGACAGCTTCAAAATGAAGTATATTATACATATGCATATACACATGCGTGATTCAGAATGAATATAGTGATTATAAATGACTATAATTATTTAAGTGAAAATAATGTATTGATAAGAATTACACAGAATGTAACATACTTTATAAATATTCTATGATAGCTCCCTTGGTAACCCAGACAACATTTCAGCAAATATCCATTTCACACCCTACATTTTGAAACTAATTTGGAGTTACTAATACAAGAGCATTAGGAATTTGCATTTTGAGTTCTGGAATTGTTTTTGGCAGAGGAATTATACAATAAAGTCCTTCACATAACCCCATAGCAAGAAATTGCAAGATATCAAGTCCAAAGATCTAGGTGACCAAGAGAAGAACACATAATCCTCATCTCCAGCTCAACTGATCCAACACATTGGAAGATGTTGGTTTAAAAATGCACAAACCTCCACAACCTTAAGTAGAAGTGCTTGATCTCATGGAAAGATGTAATCTGTGGATTTTACGTCCAGTTGTGGTTTCAGCCATTACTCAAGTCAAAGTAAACATTTGCTGTAACACTAATGCTATTTCCATGGCCACAATAAACCATTCTGACTGTCTGGTTAGTTTGCATTAAATCTACTTGGACTTGCTGTTATTGAATGTACTTCAATACAATTACAGAATGACTTGTTAAAAATAAATAATTCTTATTCTTCATTAAAAATAAATTTTAAAGAATGAAAACTATCCCATAGGAACTAAAAACTAACATTCTTACCATTCTTGACATCAGACTAGACTGATGTGCCTATTCGAGGTATGTTTGGGCGTATGGGCTACAAGCAGCCTTAAATCCCTTGGCTGATAGTCTTTGATGGGGAAGCAACAAAAGTGATATTTTTCAGTCTGTGAGATACTGCATGGTCATTGGTAGAGAGAACTGGCCCGGGAGACATGCCTAAATTTGAGTTCTTTTTGATGTTTTGGAAGCAAATTTTTCTTGAGTGAGAGCTGAGTGGCTGCTCTCTGATTGGTTGCTGGGTGAAGAGAAGAGAGACTCCGATTGGCTCTGCCCAGGGGGTTCAGAAAGTTACATATGAAAAAGTGGAAGGAGCTTGCCCAGTTGGGAATCAAAAATTAAGATAGAAAATATAATATAAAATAAAAGGAAAAATTAAAATTTAGCAAATTATGCAATTAAAGTTATTGAATGAAAAGATAATGCTATGGCGGGTTATATGAGTTGAGAATTCTCCTTGGCCTCTTTTTATTGATAGCATCATAAAGAATTAAAGTATTACTATAAGTGTTAGGAAGGGAATTCAAGAAATTTATAGCTAGTTTCTGAATGTGCTCTTTGAAACTTTTGATTTTAAGAGCTTTTCTGATATCATCATTACGCATGTATCTGACGGCTATTATTGTGCAGATTTAAGAATTTTGCAAAGTTTTTAAAATTTTGATACTACTGTTAATAGCATATCCCCAAACTGGACAAGCATAAGGAATGATTGGACACATAATGGGTATATAGAGCACTTTGTTTTCTATACATAAATGTGAGTTCCGGTAGACTGATGTAGAACATAAATATATTCCTTTAATACATACAGCCACCTGGTGGCAGAAATAAACATAAATGCAAATAAACATGTT
The DNA here is from genome assembly GCA_019973975.1 of Trichonephila clavata. Lineage (NCBI taxonomy): Eukaryota > Metazoa > Arthropoda > Arachnida > Araneae > Nephilidae > Trichonephila > Trichonephila clavata. Next base: position 23,025 of record BMAO01027180.1, on the reverse strand, counting down.
TCACCGATGATTTATGCAAATGTACAGGCTCATATTTTCCCTAGATAACAAGCATGAGAATAAAAGTTATTAAATTTATTTAATGGCTAATTAAATTTAATAGGAGATATTTAAAGAAAAAGTGTTAGAATTCATTTCCAACAATCGACCCCCTCTCATGCACGCTATCTGGAAATATATATATAAATTTACTTAAACTATACATAGAAGGTATTTACATAATCATACCACATTTAGAAAATTTTTATTGCAAAACTTCTATAATCCCTCTTTAGATTAAGGCTTGGTATAAATGCCAGCCAGATTTTCTCCTTGCTACTAATATATTTCATTTCTAAGAGAATTCACTAAACACTAAGTCTCTTAAAAAATGATATTTAATATCAAGCTGACAAAGTGTGGCTATTCTCCACTCGAGACCTTGAAAAATCAACTGCAGCTTTGTTGTCACAGTACAAATGTGGCTGTGCAAGTTTAAATTTAATCCCTAGTTGTGAACACTCTTGAAGAATATTCTTAAACCATATTACTTCTTTGGATACCTCAGTGAGTGTGACATGTTCGCTTTCCATAATTGATAGGCTGGGGCAGTGTTTCTTGAATAACTTACATAAAACTTGTGACTGGTCAAAGCACAGATGAATTCCACCCATTGATGCTCGATCGTCTCGGCTGGCTGTAAAATCAGAATCAGAAAACATTTTTAGTTGAGGCATCTTAGTTACCCCTTAGAATGTATCTTCAGTGCTTTTAACATAGCCAAGGAGTTTCAGAAGTACATTCTACTGTGTGTACCCAGGATTTTCTTGAAATTGAGATAAAATATTGACAATTGGTTATATCTGGTCTGGTTCTGTTTGTTTCAAGTAGGTTTCTGTAAGGTAAAAAATTTTAACCTATCTATTTCAACTGGGGCAGCTGAACAGTATAACTTTGTTGCTCCTTTTGCTATTGGTAGTGATGAAGTTGAAGGTTTATATTTGGCATATGTTTCATAAATTTTCTTTACAAAACTTCTTTGGTGAATACATAGGATCCCATCTTTATGGATAAACTCTACTCCTACTAGCTTACTAGTTTTTCCAAGTATTTTGAGTTTAAATTTACTTTTAATAAGATTAACCACTTCTCATTTATAGTTTCTTGGTTGTCACCAAAGACAACAAAAAATACTAAAATGATTGCATTCTCTTTAAAAATCTATGCACAGTTCAGCCATTTTAAATTTTAATTCCACAAAAGAAAAGTTTAATTCAAAATATTATAAACGTTTACTTTGTTTCAATCCGTAAATGGTTTTTCTGAGTAAACCAACATAGTCTAATTTCCAAGGACTGATAAATCCATCAGGTTGATACATGTTAATAGTCTAATCTAACTTTGCATATAAATTATGCACATTCGACAATTTGTCTACCCAAACATTCCAACTAGTAACAAGAAAAATAATCTAATAACTGCAAAATTTACAACAGGACTGAAAGTTCCTTCGTACATTACACCTTAAGGTTGATCGAGACCTTGAGCAACTAATCTTGCTTTACATTTAACAATATCACCCTTCTCATTTTTCTTAATTATACACAGCAATTACCCAAGATTTTCTTATCTTTTGGACAAGGTACTAAGTTCCACATTTCCCTTTCTTTCATGACTGTTACCTCTTCCTTCATTGCAGATTGCCATTCTTCTACTTGGGGTGACTTTAAACATTCCCTAGAATTTTAGGGTATATATATTTCTGCATGACTAAGCTTCTGGTTGCTCCAGAATATTAATTTGCATGTCAGATTGCTTTCCCAGAAAACTTATTGTTCCCACTAAAATTAAAATATTGCTTCTTGTAGTCAATATTATGGGTACTGCAGTATTTTTGAACATCATGGTATATTCTTAATCTAGCTTGGATACCATCAATACTATAATGTCAGTCCTACTACCATCCTTTCTAGTTATAGTTCTTCTTACCCAGGATATACTTTCACGTGGCGATTTTTCATCTGTTTTAATAGTGGTTTCTTAACTTTTTGAAGAATCTTCATATCACATGGAACTTCATCTTTAAAATTTACATAATATTTTTAGTTTTATGGCCCAAGACAGCTTCCACACCAATTCTATTTTCATCAAAATGAACAAATATTGCCCCACTTGTTGTTCTTTCATCCTTTAACCATATCATATACCCTTTTGTTTGATGTGTGTGCATACATACGCACCAATTATACCAAGTTCTGCTCGCATATTTAGTTTTGTGCATTTTTGTCTGAGTACTCTTACATAGGCTAAAAACCAAAAATTTTTAAGTGGGATGCTGCTGGTTTTCGACCTGTATACAGTTCATAAGGAGTTTTATTTTGTTTACGACACACTCTATTTCAAACATATACAAAATGCATAAGAGCCTCTCCCCAAAATCATTCATCTAGACCAGGGGTGCCCAACCCAAATCAGATAAAGGGCCAAGTAAATATTTACTAAACTGAGGTGGGCAACACATATCAAAATAAAACAACAAATTATTCAAAATATTTTATTACCTTACAATTAATGCGACACTTGTTTCTGTATTTTACTTGAGATTTTTTTAATATCAACAGATAACTTAGGCGACGTGCATCATAGCTGATTGGTCATGTTTTCATCGAACAACCTGCTGTGATTCTTGTTTTTATCAGGTTTAATTTGGAAAAAAATGACTCACAGCAATAAGTTCCAAATGCTGATATAATGTGCATAGCCAATCCTTTTAAATTTGGAAATTTATCTTCGAGGATATATTTTTGATAATATTCAATCTTATTCCCTTTGCACAGGCTTTTTAGCTTGATGTAATTCTATTGGCTCCATTTGTAAATTTGGAGGTGCTGATTCCACCTCTATATTAAATGGAGCTAAAAAAATTGTAAACATTTTCTCAAACTTTTGTATGTAGGAGAATCTGGAGTTGATTTTCTTCAAATAAATTACCAAAGAATATTTGAAGAAGTTTTAATGGTCACTTTTATAGTCATTTAACAATGGGAAATGAAGCAAACTGTTTGGCTGCAGTTGATTTTCATAAAGATGAAGCTTTGCTACAAAGGCTTTAATATCTTGATAATAATCGGTAATCAACCTATTTTCACCTTGTAACTTCTGGTTAAACTCATTCAGTTTCATTGGTTTATCTGTTAGAAAACATAAATCTAGAAGCCATTGATCATCTGACACTTATATTATGACCATTTTATTGTTCATAAAAGTTTCAGCTCTTGCCTTAACTTCCAAAATTGCAATAATCAGTTTCCATGACTTAACCACCAAATTTTGGTGTAACAAATGAGATTGATGAATTCAGATTCCAGTTCCCTAAGATATTCTTGAAATTGACAATGCTTTAATGGATTGTTTTTAATTGAATTAATTACTTTTACAAAACAACTTTCATCACATGAGACATATTTAACACTTGTACACATAGATTCTCAAGGTGCAAGAAACAATGACAAATTAACATTTCAAAATCATTAGAACTGTTTCCTACAGCTTTAATGTGATCAAAAATTAATATAACAGCACCAACATTTTTTCCAATCATTGAAGGGGCTCCATCTGTTGCAATGCCTACAAGATTTTTCAAATCTGACAACTTTGCACACAATTTATGACAGCATCCGTAACACCTCTTCTGGTATCTTTCTGGTAATATCTCTTCTGGTACACAAGTTTGAATAGTTCTCAGTAATATTCACTTGACTATCGACACCTCTAATAAAAATAACAAGTTGAGCAGTATCATTTATATCTGATATTTCATTCAATGCCAATGAGAAATATACGAAGCTTGTTGTAATTGTGTTTAGTGATGCTCAAATCTCACTCGAAATGTTTTCTATTCTTCTTTCTAGTTTGACATGACAGACTGATTTGAGTACAGATATTCAGTTTTTCTAGACAGATTTCTTCAAATGTGACAATTAGACAGTCTTTGATATAGTTACCATCTGCAAAAGGCTTCATATTTTTAGCAATAATGTGAGATACTCGAAAGCTACCACTGACAATACAATTTGATTGGGCAAGTTGTTTATAAAATATTTATTGTTCAGGTGTCGAATTGTTCTTGAAAGATTGCAACTAAGCATTCCATATGCCAAAAGTAAGTTTATCAATTGCTTCCTGTTTTTGTTAAATGCTTTTAGGATGTATGATTTTACAGTTGAAAAAAACTGTATTTTCATCTTAAAGTTTTCTTTTCTTCTTTTCAATTTTTCTTTCAGCCGTGATGAATAAATATCTAATAGAAATAAATATGATAATTATTGATATGATAAAAAAAACAATAAGTTTACCTTTTACCAGGATCACAATCAGTTAACAATCACAACAAAGTAAAAAGTTGACTAGATTTCACTTGTGGGTGGAAGAATATCTCCTAACCTACAAGGTTCTTATCTACAGTGGATTTGTGCTGCCATCTGATGTTACGTAGTATAACAAATATCAGCGTAACATTTCCACATTTTATACTTGTGTTCACAGAATGTCTGCATAAAATTTAGATTCTCAAAATTTTTATTTCAAATGCAAAAAGGCAATTAAGCAAAAAAGAACAGCATTGTCAGCAAAGAAGAGCAGCAGTGTAATTATTACAATGTTCAACAAAAAAAAAATTTTCTGCCAAATGGCCAAATGTTTATTTTTTTATTGCTTAGAAGTCAAATGAGGGGGGGGGGGTAGAAATTGCATGAGGAGAGAAAAAATTGCACAGGGAAAGGTTCATGATTAACGTTAAAATGCGATTTTTTCGATTCAACCATCTATAGTACAAATGTTTAAAATAATATAGACAGTTAGAAACTACAATTGGGCCACATATGGCCCATGGGTCACGAGTTGGGCATGCCTAATTTAGATTGCTATGATTTATCGTAGCTTTAATATCATCTCTGGCAGTGAGATTAAATCGTTCACTGGCGCCATTCTGTTCCTGCGTATAGAGATTTTTGTTATTTCTGCTTCTATTCACTCCTTATCTAGAAACTTACTAAATTTATTATGCATGAAATCTAAACCGTTATCAGTCCTGATATTTACAATTTTTGTATCTAAATATTGTTCTGTCCATTTTTGAAATCTCAGAAAACAGTTCATCAGATTTTCGTTTCATTGGGAAAACAGTAACACATAGTGAATAATCATGAGTTATTGTTAATAAACATCAATCCCCCCCCCCCCGATACAATTGGCAGTGGCTGTGCTACATCCATGTGTAATAATTCTAATGGTCTTGATGACCTAATTTCAGATATTGATTTAAACGAAATTCGTTTTGTGTTTGCTAATTTGCAAATGTTCTTATCTGGTTTTAAAGTTGGAAGCCCTCTAACACTAGATTATTTACAAGTATTTAGAATAAAATCATTATTTATATGACAAAATCGGCGATGCCATAATTCAAGGTTAATACTAGATTCAACAGCCATATTCCAGGTTGTATTCTTCTAACATTCCTTATTTTTAGACTTTATATAGGAATGAGATTTAAAGTAATAGAGCCCATTAATTCGTTTAGCAGAAAAGTTTAATTCTCCTTATTTATTCTAAATTTCAATTTTTCGCCTCTTTCCAATAAAATAGCCACCATTCTATTTTATTTTCTATTTAAGAACCAGAAATAAGATTTCTATAGAACGTTGGGGAATATGTAACATCTTTTAATGCTATAAAGCTTAGCCTTTTTTCATCTTTAACACTAAAAATCATTTTTCCTATACCTTCTATGTCACCAATGGCAACTGACATAGTAATGTTATTCACTTTTTTATATTCTACAAACAAATCCAAGTTATTACAAAAGTGGCTAGAAGCTGGAGTATCTATAATCCAAGTTAATTAATCAGTTTATTAACACAGTTTGCTTTGGTTACAAATGACTCTTTAAAACTGTGAATGCTTAAACTAGTGTTCATTCTAAAGTCTTTAACTCTCCTGTTATTAAAGTTCTTCTTTAATCTATAATTTGCTATTAAATGACCTATTCGGTAAGTGCTGGTTTATCCACTAGGCACTAGGGGGAGGTGCCCAGGGGCCAGGAAGAACCCGGATAAGCTAGACTTAGCCAGATTTTCTGGTTATAAATTTTGATTCTCCAGTGTCAAAGGGGCCTGTAGATCTTCTGCACCCAGGACTCAAAATGAGCTTAAATCGGCAGTGCATTCGGCCACAATTATGACAAGGACCTATCACATTAGTTGAGTATTTAATGTTTACATTTTTATCAATTTAAACATTTGGTTGTTTTTTATTTCCCTATGTGATTTGGTATGCATTAATGCTTGAGTCTAAATCAGCTTTAGATTGCTGTATACAGTGTTCTTCCAATATTAAATCCTTTAGCCCTCTCGCTGTGCATCCCACAATTTTTGTAGCAAAATTTGAGCAACCCACGATATTCGATGGTATGCATTTTTTCCAACTATTTAGCTATGCAACCCGTACTGTTCCTGTTCATGTTTTCATTTACGTTTTTTTGTTTATATTTTTATGATCTATATTTTAAAATAAAAACTCTTTTACAAAATTTTTTGTTTATTTTAACTTTTAAAATGTAGATTTGAAATGCGTAATAAAAAAACTACCCAATTTTCTTAACCTACTTTGATTGAATAACTACTCAGTGAGAGGGTTAAAATAGTGTCAAATTCAAACATTGGGGTATCTCCATCTGTACATTGATTGTATAATGCCTTGAAATTCTGGAGTTAAATATCTACTCAACTGGAAACCCTGGTATAAGTCGGTATTGGAGAGGTTAACCAAATGTCTTTAAAAAGTGGCTTCCATCTTGACTCTTCTTGATGCTTGAAATAACTGAAGAATTCTGTGGCCTATAATCTAGTTAAATCTACTTGGGACTTATTGCTATTGAATGTACTTCAATCCAATGACTTCTTGGAAGTGAAATAATTTTTATTCATCATTAAAAATGAATTTTAAAGAATGGAAACTATCTTATAGAAACTAAAAGCTAACATTCTGAAGCTACATCAGACATTAAACTAGACTAGACTGATGTAGAGAAAGCTGGGCGTCTTAAGGACATGGAATGCAAAACGTTCCTCCATCGAGCTAGTAGGATATGGCCTGGTTGTTGACAGACCTGGGGGAAGGGTTGGTAGGGAGAGAATGTCTCCTGATTAGTAGAGAGGAAAAACGTAAGGTGGCATGATGAATGTGACTGCATCAGAAGGCATCCAAGATGGGTGAAAATGTTCAAAGATGTTGCTGAGATTGTGATATTGTTGATTATTGAGTTGAGTATTGTGATTGGTTGATGGTAATATGTGAAAAAGCACACTCTATTGGCTGCCCTGAAGTTTTGGAGCGCTAGAAAAGGAGAGGTATTTACGATTTGCCTGTGTGGATTTCCTTAGTGTGGAAGCAGCTTATGAAATTAAGTTCAAACGAAGTATAAAAATATAAAAAGGAGAAATTTAAGAAAATTAGAAATTTCATTCACCAGGTGGTGAATGAAGAAAATTAGTTATTAAGGGGGGGGGGAATACAGAAGAATTCTTCTGGGTCTCTTGGTATTAACCTTTGGGTTGTAGTTTTCCTGATTAAGTATATGAATATTGTTGGTTATTTGCAAGTTATCAAAAAATTTTACTGCCAAATTCTGGTTATACTTTTCTGGGGGGGGGGATTTTAATAGATCTATACATAGCATCATTTTTAGTATATATATTAGCTTTAGGAATATTTCTTTGAGAGTATTTTGAGCATTATTTAGAATTTTAATATTTGAATTTGTTGCATAACCCCATACAGGGCAAGTGTAACTAACAATGGGCCGCAAGACGGCAGTGTAGAGGAGTACTTTGTTGTAGATTAGGGGTAGATTGACCTTAAGGCTTACCAGAATTTATCTCACTCATGTTGTTTCCAAGTGAGATTCTTTTCTAGGTATTTAGTGCTCTTAAGTCTAATGTAGAACACAAGTATATCCTATTTATACACATGGCCACCTGGTGGCAGAAATAAATAACATTTATGAATATGAGAAACATGTTCCATAGATGATTTATACAAATGAGCGGGATCATATTTTCCCCAGATAGCATGCATAAGACTAAAAGTTATTAAATTTATTTGATAAATGGATAAAATAAAATAGATTGTTAGAGAAAAAGTGTTAGAATTTATCTCTAACAAAATTAAATTATTTTCCAACTGTCTGAACTTGCACATGCATAGGCTTCTGATTCACATTGCACTTGCAATACAACTAACAAAATTTTGAGCTTCTCTCTACATTCTGTGTAATTTTTACTGATAAATTCTTTTCAATTCAGTAGTTTTAATCATTTGTAACCACTAAATTCATTTTCAATGATTCTGTATATAAATATAATATATATTACATTAAAAACATACAAAAGAAATTTTTTGGCTTTACTTACATGGCCCAGTTTTAAGGATATCTTTTTAATCTTCATGGACATTGTAATACTTTAAAATGTATCAACTCTAAAAATAAATATTGGAATAGATTAAACACTAAAATAAACTGCATTCATTTGACCAGGTTTAAAAAAAAAAATGAAAGCATAAATACTATTTTATTTTCATCAAACTTACTGAAGAATTTTAAATACATTTAGTAAACATTTGTAAAATACGAATTTATTATTTGAAATTTTTACCCTTGCTATATATACCTACAACAAAACAATCAACTTCAAAATAACAAATTAAACAGAACAAAAAAAGTATTGATATAAAACAAACATACTTATGTTTAGAATAACTTTGATCACAATTTGGAGAACAAAAAGAAACCTAACAAATTTAGTAGTATTTTATTACTTTAATTTACATATGATCACAATATAATTTATACTCAACAAATATCCTAAAAAAAGATTTTATCAAAACTGTGCATTTAATTTCAAATTTATAAAAGAAGTTTATTCTAGGAAAAGATTTTATTCATACTTTTCGAGAATAACCAGCTACATTTTCATTAGTGTATATTCTACATAAATTACACCAACACCATACATTCCATTCTGCTTTTGAGCTCAATTATGTGCTTATAATGTGAAATGGATTATATTAAGTATTTACTACTTAAGGGAGGGGATGGCACCTTGCAAATTTTGACATACTTTTTCAATTCTTCACAAACCAGTAAGTATTGCTTATTAAAGTATAATTTTTTCAGTCTTGCAGCACAAAGTTTAAGGCCTGGTTGGGCATTGCATCGATCGCAATCGACCGGTAGACCGCCAAGACATTTTGGGATGACCGCCTAAAGATTTTACCAGTTAATAATTATATACGGAAAATTCAAGATTGGCTGACAGTACGCAGATTAAGCCTTATACTGACTATAACTACGAAAACTAATTTTGGATAAAAATATTTTATTTCTTTAATGTATTTTGAATTGTTTCATAATAAATATATCGTTTGATATAATTATACTTGGGGCTATTATTGTTAAGTTTGTATCGCATTTTGCTTTAGACGTGGTTTTAAAAGTGTTGTTTTTTATTTTAGTTCTGTAGGTAAGTACATATTCCGTACTTATTATTAAGTTATAATAATAAACTCATTTCCTTATATCATCACATTTACGACATTAGGCAGTAGCGTACACAAGAATTTTTAAAGGGAAGGGGGTCGAGGGTTGAAGATCTACCATTCTCGTATCATACCCCAATACTCAGTCAAACATATTTTTTTGACTTTTTCGATTGTCGGGAACAAAAAATAGCAAAAATAAATTACTGAATAAATAATTAACATTAATAAATAAAAAATTACTAATATCAAATACTTAATTACATTTTACATACTATATACATGGAACTATAATGAATCGGAAGAAAATGAAGGGTTATGAGAGGGAGGGTTCGGACCCGTGGACACCTCCCTCGCCTATTTGTGAGCCTTTGACACTGGGTGGACCGCAACTCTTTGAAAATATCAGAAGTAGCCCGCACTCTGGAAAAGTCTGCCCACCCCTGGTTTAAGGCATCAAAACAATTTGAAAAACATGTTATTCTATTTTTTTTTAAATAGGTTAAAGTATGAAAACAAAAATAATAGTAACCAATTAACTTACTTTCTGTTTCCTACAAGATAACTTTTGAAAGTCTTACAGTAGATCCTACATTTTTATATAAAAATTAAAGCTAAAGATGTCAATATTCTGTATATTTCAAATTTTAAATTTATCTCTTATTCAAGTATTTTTAAAATTAAAAAATATTTTTTAAAATAAGAATAATTTAAAATTTTTTTATCATATCAATATGCTTAAAATAAAATCTTTGATTCTATCTACAAAATTGGAGTAATCAAAATACAGTTATACAAGTACAATTACACACACACACATATGAAATATAGTTTTGCAATTGAAACTTTTTTTAACCTTGTGTGAAAATTAGAAACTGTGAAAATCAAGTTTAAAGATTAAAATTTAATTTTTTTTATTTAACTGAAATAATTCTTTTTACATATAGAATGTACTCATTTCATATGCAGGGCCTACTTTTTCTATAAAGTGTCGATTCAAGATTTTTTTTTTCTTTCTCATTCTCAGTCTTTATGAGCCTCTTGTGGGAAATTTAGGCTAATTTCAGCTCTCGTAATACATGCATTGTGCCTGATAATGATAGAAAAATACTCTAATTTAAAACCCAGACATTTCATAATATATCTAGACAATTAGCCATTCCATCATTAAATATCACTGTTGTTTCATTTTGCATCAAAATCAGTGCTTATTTTCAAAGATTCTGATATTTTTTTGGTCAGCACTTTCTAACTGTAGAATTGAAAGATGCTATTTTAAGTTTTGAGTGCATATTCAAATACTTTCTTAATAGTTTGGGTGAAGATTATTCAGTTAATTAAAGATTAAATTGCATTCTTAGCAATGATATAGGTACAATAATGCTACATATTTTAGAAAAAGTACCTTTGCCTTTTAGTAGGGGGAACCTGTGCACTTAGAGCCACTTTCTTTTCAATGCACAAAAACAGAGCCACTGGCCTCCTTAAAAATGTGAAACTGATATGCACTCATTGTTATACTAAATACCATCTAATAGGAGTTACTATAAGTACTTAAATTAATAAATTCTGTGTAATGAAAGGTATTTAAAAAATTTCACAAATCTAGGGCCCAGTGGCGTAACATACACCCCCGTAACCCCAGCCCTGTGGGGGGGCCCAAAGCCTGGCTAACGCCGATATAGTAGATTTTTTGAAAATTCGCCTCCCATTTTTTAAAATCGAATTTTTAAACGATTTTCAAATTGGCTATCTAACGTCATTCAAAATAAAACTTTAATATGATAATTAGATATCTTTGATCCAATAACGAAAAAAAAAAACTTTTTTTATTAGCTGTATTCCCCGTGACAAGAGATACTTTTCTTTAGTAAGTTTTCTTTTTAAACCTAAATTACTAACAAATCAAACAAAAGTCAAACGGAGAATCAGACAAAATGCTAGGAAGATATAAAAAATTTATTACTGTTATTATTACATGTACTTTACATTAGCTGTAGGGAGAGAAAAAAAGACATGATTTACTTTTTACGAAGTAGCAACGCAACTTATTGGCGTCTTTGGTCCCCCCCCCTCATGTATTTCATTTTCATTTAGCGAAATCATAAATAACGTACATCTGTTATGCTTTTTTCAAATAAAATAGCATGACGATACTTGGAAAAGCATAGAGAACGTTTTAAATGATTTTTTGGTCTAGAATTATAAGTATTCAATCAAATGAAGCATAATGAGAAGAAAGCACAATGAAATGTATAAATTTTTTATTTCTTTTTTCATGAAATCAGTTTTGCATCATACAAAAAAAATCTCCTTATTAAAAGTTAAAGTATTTATATATGCTAGAATATAATCAAACTTTAGGTCAAGTTCATCCCGGGATTAAGAAAAAAAAAATAAAGTAAGTGATACCTTTTTTTCTTTCATAAGAATTTCAAATCTAAAATATTTATTTACAGTGTTTGTGTCTTTCTTAGTGTACGTTTTTATTTAAGTTACCAGGTTATCTGTCATTAGATTTCTCATTTTAATAAATATTGTAAGTACTCTTTCTAATGTTATACATTATTTACTTGGTTTACCCAGCCCCCGGTTGATTTTGAATTCAGTTATAAGTTTAATGTTAAATATTTTTATGTGATGTGTAAAGGTACATTATGTTATGGTTTGGCAATCCTTAGTATATATATACACACTTGCTAGAAAAAGTTGCATTCAACCATAACAAATCATACAGAAAAAGCAAAATTTAGCAGAAATATAATTTTTTTCTAATAATATTTCATGAATTTGTTGACTATTATTTAAATATTGAGCATGGAAGAATTCATTATTTTTTAATTAAAACTACATAAGATAACGGGAGCTTTGTAGCAAAGTACACACAAATCATAGGCAAAAAAAGTTTGCTTTCTCTATTTGAATATTCTTGATTCTTGAAATTTTTATCAACAGGTGTTATATGTTAACAGAGATTTTGCAGTCAGTTATCAAGTAAAATAGCTTAAGAAAGTTGTGATGCAATAATTTTAACGTTTTTCTGAGATAAGAAACAATTCCTGGGCATAAAAAATAAAATAAAATGAAGGAAATAAGTATCAATGAGCGTAAACTCATTGTGAAAATATGAAAAAGTCGTCAGGATATTGCCAGATCTGTTGAACGGCAGTATTCATGTATCCAGCGAGTTAACAATATCTTTAAATCTACAGGAGTTTACACATCCAAACCTCGTTCACATGACATCTATCTAAACTCACAATCAGAGAAAAACCAAGTATGATGTCCTTAGTGAAAAAAATTTGCTTTTAACTGCAATTCAAACCAAAACAGACATTCATGAGAAGTTTTAACAAAATCATTTGTGCGGATACTGAAAGACAAATCTTGAAAAAGGCCGGATATTAAAAAAAGTTTTATTTTTTATTTATTTTTTACTTTTTAGTTTTTGCTGGAGAGATTTCTAAGTCTGTTCATCTCATTCAGGGCATCATTGTTGCAAGGTTGTTTGCCGGTTAATTTCGAACAGTAGCTAAATGAATTCTTGCAAAAAGGCACATTAGACGAAAAACACAAATTTTTTTTTTTTTAATCTGTAATTTTTAAACAATTTTTTCAATCTTCATTCAGATTCTGAGTAATATTGTTCTATACGAGAAAAAAAAGTTTCGCAAGATTATTTTCATAAATGACACGAAGTTTTTAAATGTTTAACTAAAATTTTGAGTATTTTTTGAAAAATAATAAAAAGGTTTTTGGCATTTTATTTTTTAAATAACTGATTCTAAAAGAGCAAAGCATGAGCTGTTTTAGCATGTAATGTCAATTCATTTAAATGAAAAAAAATTCATGCACAGCAATTTAGACATCATTTTCATAATAACACATCAATTTCAACTCATTAAAAAAAAAATCGTAAAAAATACAAATATTATTATTTTGTAAAAAACACTGTACCGTATCGTGGGGAAATAAATGATCTTTCCGATTCTGTAATTATTTTTTGTCTGAGTTTTATAAAACAAATTAGATGGCAGTTTTAAAAACGACAAAACTCAACAAAAAAAAAAGAATGTGGAAAGCCACATGATAGAAGTGAAACTTCTTTGGCGACGATGGCCGTAAATGTAGGAACAGATCTAATTATATTAAACTGCTGAGAGAACTTGCTTTAATCAAACAAAATTCAAAACTCATTTTATTGTATGAAAATATTTTTATTCAATTTTCTGCATCATTTTCCAAGAAAGACACAATAGGTGTGTGGTAACTGAAGAAGGATATAAAAATCCTCGATTGTAGTCAATCAAGAAAATGTGAGAAAACTGCATCAAAGGCGGTTTCGTATATTGTTTTTCCTTCTCTAGAATCAGTATTCATTGTCAAATTCAGTGTCTATTTCAAGAATTCAATGAGTGGCTTTGCTTCTTCTGAAGCAAAATTAACATTAAAGTCTCCAGTTAAGATAATCGTCTTTTAATCATCATCAGATCCAAACATTGCAGCAGTCTCTGATATGTACAGCACTAAAACTTTATGGATAAAGATGATAAAGCTGCGACAGAACTACCTGGTGATATATAGACTTTCGCCTGGATTCGCTGCTAGTTTTGCTTTTTTCTTTCTTTCGTGAAACTCTTTTTGCATTGGTTCTAGGCATTCTGACCAGAATTAATTTTGATTCAATGGAAATAAAAATTAATACTATAAACTTAATGCATCATAACAGAAGTCACTGTGTTTGTTTACAAGTCGCTATCCGTAGCGGTTCTGGTGCGAACGTTATTGACATATACACAATGCCTCAGACACTCCCGTAACGGGAAGAGCCATATAATGGTAATATTTTGGGTGTGTTTATTTGCTGAAAACTGCATGTTTTTATTACATAAAAACTACAAAAATACGCCACACGGGTTCGTTACCAGAGTAGCAAGGGTACCCACTTAATGTCACCAGTACCTAAATGCCTTTAGTCTATTGCAGCAAGATATACTTTTAATGCACAATTCCCCTTAGCAATCGTCCAACTTTTTCATGGATATGACGCAAGTCACGTGATATACCCCCCCCCCCCGCTCTCTTTTCCTCCCACTCGCTATCTCCTCACCATGGCAACGTTTCGGGAGGATGGGGGAATCACTACTTCTGTTCACTTTTTCACTGTTAGTCAAAACTGGGTAAATTTCCCATTCACTCCCGTCCCTAAAGAAATTTCACTTAAAAAAATCCTCTCTTGGTTCTTTATTTTGAGTCACCAAGCATAGCGGAATAAACAGCACACATGGGTAAAACAATTATGTGTTTTAATTAAAATCTTTTTAACTAATTGCAATAACGGAATATAAATGGTCAACACATGCATTGTCATCCAAACTAAATGTGTATACAAAATTTCAGCTCAATTGGTTGAATATATTGGCTTCAAAATTGAGTTGCTCCACTTGTCTCTGGAATGGAATCCAAGATCGCGGCCTAGTGTGGTTTCAAATCTTCAGGAAGTTAATTTTAAAGAATTGTTTTGAAAAACATTGAAATATATTTCAAATGAAGAATATAGGAAGAGATTGAGAATAACCAAGATTGATCAATAAAGAATGAATATAAATGTAATAAAAAGTAACATGTACTTATAATATTATGCAATATATAATAATAATCGTATAATATACTGTGTGTAATAATTTTAAATAATATTCATACAGTATAATTTAATAGTAATTATAAAAAAGAATAATCATATTGCATTATAGTAAAAATTATACATAAGAATACTCTAACATAATTATAAATAACAAAACAATATAATTATAAATAAATAACACAATACGTAATAACATTTATAAAAAAAATCTAAATTTTTTTATAAATAACGAATATTATAAGGTTCATAAAATAATTACATAATATATATTAAAATTCATAATGAATATCAATTAAAAAGTACTGAAAACTTGCAATATTCCAAAAACTGCAAGTTCCTTCAACAAATTTCATTGAACACGGAACGTTCAAAAAGCACTTTTAAAAAGTTAAATAAAGTGAAAACGGACGATTTATAGCAAATAAAAATTACAACACTCATTCTTTTAAAATAAATATCCTAGAACTCATCCATGATATTAATTAGAAATATCCATATTTGAAAATAGCATTAAATAAAACAGAAGGATGAAATAATAGCTTGATTCGGAAATGCAAGGAAAATGGTTAAATTGTTGAAGAAATTGCATTAAAATCGTCTGTGAAATTAATAGGATAACTGTGGGAACAAAACCAATAAAATTATTTCTAATATACATTATCCCCATGGCAACCACATCGCCAGAAGATAAAAATATCAAGGTAACTATATTGTAATTTTATCGCTCATCTTGGCGAACATAAACAACAATTTGGCAACTGTCCCGTGATATCAAACTAGCATCATAAAATTTTACAGTTGTTTCTTTTTACCCAGAGAAAAACTGCACCCAATATCTATTTCATTCTTCTTTACACTGAAAAGGAATTTTCATCAGGAAGGAAAAGGATATCAGTACATATTTTTACATAGAGGTAATTTTTCATTCTTTTCTTACCCTAAATTGGAATTTTTATCTGAAAGAACACAATTTTCACAAAAATTTCACAGTTCCAAAATGGAAGAATTTTTCATTTTGTTTGATTTTTAAACTGAGCTTCAGTTGTTACGACAAAAGAAAATACCTGTATGATTTTCATCAAAAAGACCATTTCATTCTTTTTTACACTGAATTAGAGTCATTGTCCAAAAGGAAGAGGGGAAAAAAGTAATATTTCTTACAAGTTTCACAGTGATTTAACAAAGAAATTTCCATTTCCTTTTCCCCTAGACTCCAGTTGAGATCAGAAAAGTTAATCAGCATGATTTCCATCTAAAAAGAAACCCTTTTTATGTCATTTTCATGGAACTAACATCCAAAAGGAAACAGATAACTGAATATTATTTTTCCCAAAAGGTTTAGTGACCAAAGAAATTTCTGTTTCTTTCTTTTTGAATCTAGGCAGGAGTTGTCAGAAAAGAGAGATTCTGCATGTTCTAAGTAAGATCAGTGTTTTTTTCCATTTTCTTTATCCTTCATATTGCACTCCTTTTTCAAAATTCAACTTAAATTCATGCCATATTGTTTCATTCATCTGAAGCAGTTCCATCTTTTTTTTCCAGGAGGGATGCCATCAGTGGTGTAACGGAGAATATATATTAGGGCCTCAAGCCGCACATGGCGTCAGTCAGGTTTTGTCCCCCCCCCATATTCCTGCGATGTTGGGGTTACTGGAGTGTATGTTACGCCACTGGATGCCATTTTGTTTCATGCTGACAAAACTTCCAAGCTTCAAAACCATGCTTCAGCATATTTTCAAAACCTTCGCCAAGATGAAAGCCAAAATAAAATTTTACGGAAGATGTCAATACCATTTATACATCCCGCATTCAAGATAACTCCCTAATAAAATTTCTTTAATATAAGTGTGTGTGTTAATTTCTTCAATGAAAACATCATTAAATACACTTGCCTCCCAAAGTCTGCGTACAGGCAATCATCTTATATGTTTATGCTATTTTCACTATTAAAATCTCGTTTAAGAAAATCAAGATAGCTGTCGGGGACTCTTCAAAATTTCCTTATCCAAACAACAGCAACAAATTTTACCTTAACATAAAAAAAACAAGAATGACCATCAAATAATAACCAACTATCTGTGCCAAAAGTCTGTGTACACTTACAAAATAGAGCTTTTAAAGACCTTTAATTGTAAAATAATTACACTAAATCATGTTTTTAAGTAATTATAAGCTTATTTTATGATTTATGTAGGATTTGGAAATTGAAAACTTTTGTGGTTTCATGGCAGGCAACAGAATAGAGATCGATATATTATTGAAAGAAAAATCATCAAAAATCTTCAGAAAAAGGGGAAAGTTTTAAAGAAATTACTGAAACTGTTAACAGGAGACATTTATTGATTCAAAAAGTGTTCATAAACTACAAATCAACTAAAATTTTAATGTCCACGCCAAGATCCGGCCGCTCGTCTGCAGTGCCACCTCGAGAATCTTGCCCCCCCCCCTTTGAGATATGCCCTATAAAAATAAATCCAAGACTATAAGCTTCACAAATAGCTAAAAGTGTAGCTGAGATCTTGCAAAAAAAATGTGACTTTAACCACAATTCGAAGGAAACTGAAAAAGATGATTATCATGGCCGGGTTACACTCAAGAAGCCATTCATCTCTCGAGTGAAAAGACCTAAGATTATGACCTTTGTCAAAAAACATCTAAATAAGACACATTATTCGAAAAATTTAATATATTCCATTGAAAATATTTTTTTTGTAATTTGGCATCAAAAACAACAAAAATATGCCTGCTAAAATTCCTGGACAGATCTTAAGAAAGAGAATACTTTTTTGATTACCAAACATGGTGAAGGAGGCATAATGTTTGGGGGTGTGGAAGCCTTTTGGCCAGTTATCTGGAATTTGTTGAATCAACAATGTACAAAATTGATTACTTAAACTTATTAAAGTAAAATATCAGGGAAAGTGCCAAGAAATTTGCGGTGAGCAATGATTTTTACTTTCAGCGACACAAAAGTACAGAGCAAATGGCTCTCTTTGTAAAGCAGTGGCTATTCTGACATGTCCCAAACTAATCCCGTAGGTCATCCTAGTCCCCAGACTTAAGCATAATACAGCATTTATGGGATTTACTCGAGTGAACAATCAGGGAAAACGTAATAACATACAAAGGAATCCTCAAATCTGTCATAGTAGAAGAATGGAGAAAAATATCCACAGATGAGGCAACTAAGCTAGTTAAATCCCTGCCAGATATGATGAGAGAGTTACAGAAAGAATGGAATATATAGCTTAAAAAGTATTAACTTTTAGTTACAATACATTATTGTAAAGGTTTTTCCAGTGTACGCAGACTTATGATGCACATGAGTTTTGTCGTTCTGATGTTATAAATATTTGTATTATTTTATGTAATATTCTGGTGATTGTTGCTTATACTATTTGAATTAATGACATTAGATGAATCAATAATAAATAATGTTGATTCATAAAGACTTAATTTAATTAGCAATTTTTACATGAATATGAAAGATGATCACCTGTACGCAGACTTTTGGAGGCAAGTGTATTTAAGACCAATTCCAAAAAGTTTGCTCAGTTAGCCCACTTCGGAAAATTTGGTAGAGGTAAGCAATTTGAAAAAACTGACTTCTAGATGGATATTAAGAAGTATATGATTAGCTTTAACTGAATTTCAGGAGTGAATTAAAGCCATAAACACCAAAGTTAATTGCAAAAATTTCAAGCATGTGAAGAAATAAAACCAAATCAAATAGCAAAAATAAACTTAGCCCTGTCGTTTCAGGGAAGATAAGATAATTAATAAAAAATTCCATTAAATATCATCCATCAAAACTAAAGCGAAATCCTTTAAGATTTTATTTCAAAAGTTCGATTGATTTTCTGTATAGGTATCCAGTTTCCGGTCCAGAATCATTATTTAAAAAAATATTCGTCTAATTTTAGAAACAAGAATAGCACCAACTTTAGTATGCAAAGATCAAAAGCAAAAACAAGCAATTGGTTTCCTAAACCATTCAAAAAGCTGAAATGTCTCACCTCAAATTAATCAATTTCGCGCGACCCCTTCTTATCATTATGTCACAAAGATTATTAAAAGAAAATTTATAAGATTGAATAAAGAGCGAAATTCATTCAGTTCAATTCAGTTCTTGTAGGATATGGAGCAACAAAGGCTATTATTCCCTTGATATGAATGTGAATATGATAGAAACAAATAAAAGGAACAAACAAGACCGGACGTGTAATGCTCAATTTCTTGGGAGGCACCTATTCCTATAATCTACAAACAAGGATATTACTTTGATATTTTTGGCCTCTTTTTGAAAATCGCCAAGTTCATCGTTAGCTTAATTGAACCTACTAAAATCATTCTTGCTATAGAGCTCGTGCTGAAAGGTTCGTATATGAAATTCTAGCGGCAAGATTTATTGATTAGGTATTTTATAATTTTGAATTGTAATGTTTAATTGTTAAATTTTTGTTGCAGTTTTTATATTGTGTTAATTTCCTGTTAAGTTTTCCATCATTTTAACATATTTGCTGATTTATGGAATTTCTAACTTATGTGAACAACTAGAAACTTTGATTCATAATTTTGAATTATTATTATTTTACTCTTTTTATATTGTATTTTTTTTTATTTTGTGCTTTGATTTGATATAATTAACATTTTCAGTTCATTGACTTTCTAGCTTCTGCCGTGTGAAAGCTCGATTCTCCGATCACGTGAATGGTAAAATTTTATGCTTTGATTATGTATAATGTTTTAATAATCCGTTTTATAATTTCCAGGTTCATTCCAGTAGATTCATTATTTTTTTAGTTCCTGCTGTGTGATTGCCCACTTGGCTGATATCGTAAGTGTAAAACTTGTTCTTGTCGTTAAATCGAAAGTTCTATTGATTGTTATGAAAAATTAGCGTAAATATATGAGGTAAATTGTCTTTCTAAACTTTTAAATGATTGTGATAATAATAATAGAAAATACAAATTTTCTGGAGGTGTTCTTGCAAAAGAAGGGTGCCCTGCTAGGATCCAACCAAAGGTAATAACACTATTCTTAATAAGAAAATACATTTATTTAATTAAAGTAAGAAAAAAATCATTATTAGAATGTATTATCTATCTCAAAAAATTTTATACGAATCACATGTAAAGATCTACACAATATGTTTAGATTTAACTTTCCCTTAACCTTTTCCTTATCATGAGTGAAATTGTAGATTTAGATATTTAACACATTTGCTAACATGTGAAGCTTCCTAGACATATAAAAGAAAAACTAGTTGTAGAAATATCAAAGATTCTATATTCCAATTATTAATGGAATATCTTGGTAGAATCACTCTTAATAAAGACTATTAAGGGATCAGTGTAATATATTTTTCAAAGCATAATCAAGCATTTCAACTGGTTTATAAAGCTTGTATAGAGTTCATTAAACCTTATCTTGAAATGGGTATTGAAAAATCTTCAGTATTAGAATATGTATTCGGTTAATAGAAGTTTAATTGTACTTGACTAATAAGGAATGCTTTACTCTGTTGTTCATGTTATTACTAATAAATTAAATACAGGAAATATGTATTGTGTTTCAACATTCTGAGAGAAAGGGTCCCCAGTTAAAAATTAATTGCATTACGGCCAATGATGACCAAACAGTTTCACATGCTTTTAAAACATATTTCGGAATAGTGTTTGGCTTTGCAATTGGCACCTTCAATGCCCTTGGAAGAAATGGTTAAATGATCTTGTTTTCCAATTTTGAAATGCGAAGGGAAATTTCTCTAGTAGCTCTTTTAGAAGGAATAAGTTCAATAAGATGTAAACAAATAATGGAAAATTTTAAAATTGCATTAACTGATAAAAAGCCTGCTTTCAATAAATATTTTGATGATAATTATTGTAATTCAGCCTACTAATAGTATAAGTCACATCAACTATACTTCTGCATGCCAATACTGATAAAAATATATATTGTTAATCTTTTCACAATACATGAATGTCCAATTATTTTAAAATGAAAATTTCAACTGTCAAGCAGATAGTTTGTTGAAAATACAGCATGACACGTATTTAGCACATTGTAGAATTTTAAATGATACTCTCCCCAGTTTATATCCTCACAACCTATTACCATTTCAAAATGAATTAAAGATTCCTGACAGATATTTATGACCAGGCAACAAATTCTTGGTTTGTAAAATTGCAGACTAATGGAGATGTATTTTATGTAGTTAAAAAGATTATGGAAGCATTTCAGAAAGACGTGTGTGTGACCAATGCCATTACAGGTGTGTAAAATTATCATGTTCAGCTTGGTATACATGTGAATGCTCAGATAATCATGCACCATGTTAACATATTAAGTTCATTCTTAAATTGTTTGAGAGATTCCATATTGTTGAAAATGTGGAATATACTTCTTTGCATATCTCAGATAGAAAGTGTGGTGTGGGGTCTTCCGTCAAAGAAATATGTAATGACATAAGAAAAACCAGGAAACTGAACTTCTACTTGTAGTATTAAATTGTTTATTGCAAGGTAAAATAGTTCAGGAACAATTGTCTCAACATGCAATTCAGTAAAAGAAAGGTAAAAAGTAATTACTAAAGAATTATTTACCTGATCCTCATGTACCTACCTCCCAATCAGCATTTAAACTAGCAGTAAATATTTATGCCAACTATTAGGGATATAAAAATAAAAAGGAAAACTCTGGGATGTTCTTTTTTTCGTTGTCAAGAAAGAAAACATTCAAGCTCTGTCTAGTCAGCATTACTCAATTCAAAAACTATTTGCAAAAAAATTTAACTATCTTTAACATCTGATATATGCTTGTAGTGGAGTTGTTTTATGTTTTCCAAGACATTTAGCTATGTTTTTATGGGGTAAAGTTGTTGTATATTTTTATATCAGATGAGTAGGTAAGTAATTATCAAAATTAACCAAATTTTTGTCACAAATGGCTTTATGACAGTATATTAGCAGCATATAATTTAAAAATAATGCAGGATAGAGATTCCATTGCAGTTGAATATTACCACACAAATTTTGGAAAGTGATGGGAATATGGTAATTTTTTATATCATTCATTCTTAATAAAATTTTAGGCAAAAAAATTGATTTAAACTTTTGGAACATATAAATTTAGAAAATACATGTATACTTTTTGCAGGTAAGTGTTTAAATATAAAATATATAGAATCAGGTGATGTTAATGCTTGCTATCAATACAAGCAAAAGTATATACTAAAGTAAGTAATATGTTTTAACTTATGTGTAAATAATTCTTAATAATAAATGATTCATCATTTTGATAATATTTGTGCTATTTGTTATACAGGAATAGACCTTGAAAATCTGCCTTGCCTATTTAGAAACAGGTATTTCATCCATATGTTATATTTCATGGGCGATGAGGAAATTGGTAGTGAAAGTAATGATATAATGTGATTGCCTTTTTTATGATATAGATGTACTAATAAGGATTTATTTATTTTTTGTTCAGTAATGGACCAGTTTTTGATATACTATTTGTTTTATAAATACTTTAAATAGTTAAAGTTTTTCAGGTTGCTTTAAATGTGTTCTGTGTATCAACCAGAGAGAGAGAGAGAGATGAATGAAGTAAATATTCTTACATCAATGAGAGTCTTGAATGAATTTTTGATCGTAAAGAGTGCTAGATGGGATTTTCAGCTGTGGTGACATATACATTATAATTGCATCACAGTTGAGAAAGACTTTCTAAAGCATTAAAGATTGTGTAATGCAATTAATTATAGTAAGTAATATTTATGTGATGGGAAATGCAATATAAGAATA
>BMAO01027179.1:0-35748 GCA_019973975.1 Trichonephila clavata | reverse complement strand
TTTAATACAGCAAACGATTTTTTAAAATTTTTTCTAAAAACTTATTTTAAATAAAAATTGTCTCTAAAAATGAATGAAAATAATGTTCGTGAAAATTGTTATCTGTAATATTTTACAGATATTATTTATTTTTACATTTTATTATTTGTATAAAAGGTTAAAAGGGGGGAGAAAACTTTGATTGAAAATGAACTAATAAATTTTTATTTAATATGATTGAATACAATAGTACTTATATCAAATAAAATATAATGTGTTTTAAAAGTATTATCTTGAGAAATATATACAGAAGAATAATACATATATACATTTTTAAACATGTTACTGGAATAAAATCATATGTAAACTTTTTTCATGTATATTTCCAAAACTAAATTACTTATAATAATTTAAAGAAACCTAATATTTCGATTTGGATTGTGAAATACTTTCTTAAACGTACATTTTCACATGCAGAGTAATGCATTATTCATTTTGATACTTTAAAGATAAATATTAATATATAAACTATTCTTATCATTGTTTTTTTCTTCACATTTTCTCAATTCTTTTAACCAAAATTATTGGAATGATAAATTGATTTTACTATTTCGTATTCTAATATATTCTGAAGACAATTCAGTTTTCCATGATCTAGATAAATTACAATAAATTGAATTGAATTTAGTTTCTACTAAGCGTTGGCTTTTTATAAGTAATATAATTCATAAATTTATCCATTCGTTAAATTATTTTGATACCTTAGTTCCTTCTTAAGCAATTAAAGAAGAAAAGACGGCACAATTTATTGAACTTTATACATTAAAGCATTCTTAGAAAAGTAATATTTATATCGAATCCTGCTAGTTAAATTAAAATGAGAAAAAAATTGTGTTGAATAGAAATTGAAAAATATTTTCATCTCCAGATATAAGAATAACATAAGAATTTCTTGAAAAATTTATTAAAATGTTAATTAAATTAAATAGCTATTTTGGAAAAATATTTTTTTTACAAATACAGATATAAAAAAAACACACTCTTTTAAGATATACAATAAACCGTGGAAGAAAATTTTCAGTTGTATCAAAAATGGGTGTATAGATTGATAGGTTGTTTATTAAGTCACAAATCTAAGCAACACGAGTACTATTGGCGACAAACCTTGTCATTTTGGACCATGGACAAGTGAAACCAAAACTGGTATTCCACTCTTCAAACTTCTACACCAAATTGGTGAATAGGATGAACTTGAGGGGAAAATGAAGTAATTTCAGAACAATTGAATTATTCATTCAATAATTTAATCTTTACATTGAAAGAACTTGTAAAGTGTTGATCCATCTGTGGCTGTAACCCTGTAATGCCAGCTGTAACCCTGTCCTCACATTGACTGGCAAAGTTCCTGCCTTTTAAAATATGAGATTTCTTGAAAAAATTAAGTTGTCAATTTATTTTGACAACATTCTTGAATGGTTGATGCACCCTTCCCAATAGGATCTAATAATACTCTAAGGGAGTTAGATCAGGCGATCTATCAGCCCAAGAAAATATTCGGAATACTTGAAAGCACATCTTAGCAAGGCGACCCATGTTCAACCAAGCATAAAACTGCTGGGGAAAAAGGAAAGTTCGGGATAGTGCAAAAGAAATGGCAACATAAAGGGAAGGGAAAGTTTGTCTATTTTATTTCACTTGTAGTAGTTGATGTGTTCTTTAAAACAAGAATAAGTCAATTTCTTGTATTTGGATGAATGCCGTTAGAGTTATTGAGTGATTTTGTTATGTATCATTCCATTCGTTTGCAGGGGGAAAGAAGCGGGAAGCACGGCTGAGTGTAGAGAGAAGTATTCTATAATTTTTCTTCTCGACGTCATTGATGACTCAGTTTCATTGAGCACGCCATCTGGTGAGAGGCGCGAAAATTGTTTTGGGAGTTTGGTACCTACTAACAAAGCCGGCTGTAAATGGATCCATATTTTCTCAGTTTTTAACAATCGAACTCTTTAATAAATTATTCGTTTGAAAATGTAATTTTTTTCTATACATGTTCATTTTATCCGTCTTTTTTGCCTTAAATATTCAATTCCCTCTTGGGGAGTCGATTTTTTTCATGTCTTGGAATTTATTTACCAAGTACATATTTTTTTTTGTTTCGGATTTTTTTTTATACAATAGAAGAAATAAACATTTAAAAATTATTTGATGGCTGAGATAATAATCGAAATTCCTTTTGATAATTGTTTTCGAGAATTATTCGTGTTGTATTCCTTGAGGAAAAAATAAAAACTATCCGTTAAGAAGAATATAATGGGATTTTAGCCTTACATAAGGGAATAATAAAGAAAATAACTGCCGATTTTATTTGGAAGGAATGCAAAGGTTATAAATTTTACTACAACGAAGAAAAAAATTGAGTTTAAGAAGTAAATTTTTTATTTAATACATCTGAATTTATTCCTCGAAGGTAGTCTTTTTACAGGGTGTTCAAATCATTCTAAAATAAAGAGATTTACTTGACTGTAAAAGAATTATAATGATATCATTAAAAAAGTTTAGTTTTACTATCTTAAAGATTTGTACCTTTAAGTGTATTGACTTCAATAAATGAATCAAGGATTTCTGTAGCAATCTCTAATTTTAACAGTGAAACTATCTCCACAACTCTGAAACCAGTTAGACTGACATTCTGAATGCCTTTTCAATCGATCTTTAAAAGTGAAACTGCAACGCCAAGAAATAATGTACATAGTATCAAGCAAATTTCAGCAGCTATAGTGAGGTGGATATGCAAGTGATTCAAATAACAAACAAATAAAATCATTATAAACCATTTGTTTCAGTAGCTAATGTGCCCATCTCAAGCCTCAATCCTTCGACGCATTCCGTCAATTAGTCCTTTGATGGTTGCTTGAGGTAACCGTTGTCAAGCCACATCCACTGCTGTGTGCAGATCATTCAAGATTTGCACTAGTGTTCCTGGGTTCATGCCACGTCTAATAATATCCCTCAGGTATTCGATGAAATTCAGATCTGAAGAATTTGTTGGCCAAGGAAGGATGTTGAATCTAGTCAGGCTGTTAAGAGTTCGCTGAGCGGCATGCGATCTGGAATAAAGTGTTGGATATACCCTGTGACAAGGGCAGAACAAACTCCAAAGTTTGTGTGACGTAGCGGTCCACTATCAAATGGCCAACAATGTGTACCAGAGGCGTTCTATGATTACACATTATTTCACTCCATACCATAACCCTCGGCGTAGGACTGGTTTGACGCTTGGAGAAATGGGTAGGTTCATAGCGCTCTTCAGATCACCGTCATACCCGTAGAGGGCCGTCATCCCTCCCCAGACAGAAATGAGATTTATCTGGGAACAATACCTGGTGCTATCCGATGGTCCAGGTACGATGGCGATATGACTAGGTCAAATCGTCATCACGTCAGTGCTTAGCCCTCTCTAACAAAGGTACTCCGTTGCTGGTACACGTTCATCTAACTGTACTTCATGCAATCTTTGCGTGTAGTTTGGGTGGACACAGATCTGCTTACTCCTAAAAGCAACCGGCTTCGGATGTCACGTGCCATGGAGAAAGAGTCTCGAAAATAGTCAACTGGTGAATACACTGTGTAAGTGATGACCCGTGTCATGCCTTAGTGTGAAAGGATCGGAAGGAATATTAGCCATAGTCAATGCAAACCTTGTCTGTTAACAATTCCCAACGAAGACATAAATTTAACAATCCAAGCTGATAAATGCACCAATTACTAAATATGTGAAGCAATTGCGGGATGGACGAGATACTAGGAGAATTAATAAATTGGATCTCTTACCTTTTTAGGTAATACGCCTTCTAATTCAATTCGATCAAATCCAGATTTAACGCTCAATTGACCAAATCGTCAATTTTTAATATTAATCAATTAAGTAACGAAGTAGTCCCACCTAGCTTCACGCTAATCAATCGCTGCTATCCGTTAGCAGTCTCTAACCTCTCTCCCATTAACTTGAAAGTTTAATTTTTATATACAAGTCTTAATTTTCATAATCACTTCTTCTTCAGAGGAAGGCTTTCAATTGAATAAACTTTAAATACCTATTTTTCCCCAAGAGGACTGTTAGTAAGAAGAACACTAATAGACCCGTTGCAACTGGTTTGTGCACTCTGACGTGCATCTGTGCACACCAATCGTCTTCGGCGTGCACGTAGACCTTCCTGAATCCCCACAACATTGGATGGTATTCAATTTGTCTCAAACACGAGTTGCTTTTGTGCGCAGTGGCAAACCTAGTACTTAAAATTCAACAGTACGGTAACGATCTGGTTTGTATCTGATGGTTGTAAGCTTGCCGACGTCTCAGAGACATTTTCTACTCTTCTTCGTAAGTCGAAAATGCTACGCAAATTCCCAGAAGGTGTTTATGAGAAGGGGAAGTTATTGCCCTTTGAAGCATAATTATAAGTATCACGTGATCAGAAACATGCGCAAATTTTGTTATTTGCATATGCATTTCACTACCATCGCTCCAGAAATTTGCATGACACCACGTGCTTTGTTTCTTGGAGTTGCAATTTTACTTTTGAGGGGTGTAATTATGTGTTTTGATTTCGAATATTGTTTTCATTAGTTTGTTGCTATTAAATTGAACCTTAGTAAATAAAGTACAACAATCAGAATTATTTTACATTGTTTGTTTCCATTTAAATATCGATTTTCTTAAGACTTTAATTTTATCCTTTTGATTTATTTCTTTTGATGAAAACGATATTGATTAACATATATAAGGGTCCCCAAAATGGCACAGGAGCCAACTATGGTTTAATGTTATAATGTAATGGTTTAATGCAATAATTTGTATATAAATTAGTATATAAGGGAAAAAGTAATACAAACATTACAATAGGCTATACAAAGTCAACTTGTAGGTTGAAACAAGTGTCTCAGTGATCTATGATATGATGGATACCCTGGGTAAAGAAGCTCCGGTTTGGTTGTAGAACCAATTTTCAGCAGCAGCTTGGACCTCATTACGTTGGGAAATCGAGGTCCTTCAGATTTTCTGGAATGAACCATAGATATGGTATTCACATGGCTAGAATTCTGGGCTGTAACGAGGGATGTTCAAGAACCTTCCAGTGGAATTGCCATAACAATGTTTTGGCACGCCACAGCCATATGATTACGAGCATTATCATGCAAGATGATAAATAGCTCAGCGGGACAGCATACCACGTCAGCGGCTCTTAATATACTTTCTCAGTTCATGCAATGTGGCACAGTACGTAGCAGCATTGACAATCATGCCATTTAGAAACATCCATGATGCGAACGATGCCTTTTGACGTGCCCCCACGCTATCACACACGCATCTGACGGGATCTGACGATATTGCATGCGTTCCTTGTACTCTTCGCACGATATAGGCTCTGTGTATTGAGGTGTTATTATATCAATACCACTTTCATTTAGGTGACTCTTGAAATTCAGTTTGTCTTACCTTAAAACAACTTTGCACTCGTTAAAGTTAAAAAGTTTAAAAAGAATCGAGCTTCTAAAATTTAGTGAAGATTTTGCTTCAACTGGTATATTTTGAAATTGTTGACTTACTCAGTGGTTCCCATATACTTTTTAATAACTAAAAAAATGAAAATATTTTAAAAGGTCATTTAAATAATTCAGAAAACTATTAATGTATTTCTAAAATGACATGCTTCAAGTATAATTAATGTTTCTAATTTTTAAAAAAAATATGCGTCAGTGTAATGCAACATTCCGTAAAAAAAGCAACAAAACATAAAAAAGTGTAATGAGAGAACAACGTAAGTTATCTTGTTTAGTTTTAAAAAAATACGCTCTTTGCAAAAAAATCGAAGCACCAAGAAGGATTTGTCCGATTGTGATGAAATTTATAGGCAAAGACATCATGATTGAATATGTAAATGATCACATTTTGAAGGCCAATGACATGAATTGCGGTCGTAACGCGCGTTTCTGCTGAGCAACTCGCAAAATATAAAACTGGTAATAGAGGCGAAAAATGTATCTCTTTTCATTTTTGCCGTTGTGATTCCCGTGGGAAAAAAAACGAATGATACCATCACGACATTTTCGAATAGATAGGTGAGGAGGAGGGGTCATACCGAGCTATAGGTCGTCACCTGCAACGTACAGAGACAGCTGTGCAAAGGTGGTTGCTCAGAAACTTATCGACGAAATGAAGGCTCTGGAAGGCAAAGATGCACTAATGCGAGGCAAGATCGGATGATTGTTCAACAGGCCCGAATTGCTCCAACGGTATCATTGTCGACTATCAACGTACTACAGCCTATTACATACCCCCCTTGTTACCTTTCACTATTTCACGGCACTTGGCTCAGGTGAGGTTAGCCTGTAAGACACCTGCCTTTGGCCGAACAACATCGGCTTGAGTGGCGTCACAGCCGATCATCATGGTTGCCATCAGACTGGCATCGCATAGAGTTCAACGATGAATCCTGCTTTACTCTTAAAGTAGATGACTATCATCTTCGTGTCTGGAAAGGCCAGGCCATCTGTCTCAATCTGCCTTTATTTTTTAATGGCATACAGTCATTAACCCTGGTGTGACGGTTTGGGGTACTAACTCACATGACAGCAAGTCGTCTGTAGTCATCCTTCATACACATTTTTCAGCTCAACGATATATTGATACCATCCTGTGGCCAGTTATATTGCCCTTCATGAAACGTAATCCGGGGGCGAATTTTCAACAAGGTAATGCCAGGTCCCACACTTCTCGCATATCTCTGGTTTGCCTCTGTGCCGTTAACTATTTTCCATGGCCAGAAAAGTCTCCAGATTTATCACCAATCGAATATGCCTGGGACATAGTAGGGTGCCATAATCGGGCACCCCTAAAAATCGCAGATCTGGGGCAACATACAGTGAATACCTCGCAGAATGTATCTCAGGATGACAATAGAACCTCTATCACTCTTTACCGAGGCATATACAAGCATGTATCGCCGCCAGAGGAGCTTCCACCAACTAGTGATTTGAACATTCAAGCTGTAATCGCGAGCCGTGGATGGGCCTATGGCCTTGATTTTTTTTATCCTTTTATTATCTGTGTATGAGCTGTACACATATTTAATTTAATTAAAAACAACCACTTCCTTCATGGTGCTTCGACTTTTTTTTTTGCAAAAGAATGCATATATGTATGGATATGATTTTCATGTATAAAAAATGTTTCTTTTTCTGATTCGAGTGAGATCAAATTTTTTTCTATCAGAAGTCTCAAAAATGTTTCTCTTCTTTCAAACGAAGAAAGCTTTTTTTTTCTTAAATGTAATTTAGAGTCTTTGGAACTGGTTAAAAATATTTGCGACAACTTTCAATACGTATATCAGAGATATCTGCTTTCAAGTGAAAAAATAAAACCTTAAAATATTTTTTTAAACTCGTTTAAGAAATAATTCTATAACTCCCTTTAAAAAAATTTAACAATATTAACGAATTTTTATTAATCCTGGGAACATTGGAAATTCTTTTTTATGCAATTGAAAAAGAAAAGTTTAAAAATATCTCATATTTCATGTATTCTGAATATTTTTTTTTCGTTTTTAAAATTTATTTTACGAAAAAAAAAGTTAACATATACTGCTGAAAGCATGTTTTGTGTAGTGGAATATTTTTTCAATTAAATTTCGAAATATTCTAAGTAATTTTTCATTGCAGTAGATTCAACAGCATATTTTACGTTTTCTTTACATTTCATTTGAACGTTTCTTATGTCTAAAGCCTTTGTGATTTACTTAATTTTTTTTTTTTAGTTTAAAAATAACTTTTAATTTCGTAGAATTGTAATTAATAGTAATTAACGAAATTTTAGTTTATTTAGTTTTTTAAATACTTATTGTTTGTAAAAAACAAACGAATTTTTTATTGGTTGTTCCGTAAAGAGCTTTTTAATCAAATCATAATCTAATTTTCTAATTTTTCATTTTTTGATACAAATTGCTTTCTTAGTTATTATTATTAAAAGTTTTTTTAAATATTTTAATTTTTATTCTTTTAAATTACAGGGTCCTAAAAAGATAGTTTTATTTCAAATTATTCTTAAATTTTAATCAAGGAAAATAGTTGAAATTGTCGAAAAATAAAACTAAGTTTGTAATGATGGTGAGTTATTTGTGTGCGAAATTATATGTTTATATTCCACTCATCAAAGAATTTGCGTGAACTCTTTTGACTATATATTTACTCACAGAAGGTCGTTTGCACTTAATGGAAACGATATTGTAGTTAATTTTATCGTTTAAATTTTGGTAATTTCAGAATAATATTTCTTTTGATTGGAATGTAAGATAAAAAACTTATTTTAAAAATGGCTCCAAAAATGATATATGGCTCAAAGGTTACGTAATTACGCTTTCCAAGCAGAAATATTCGTTTCAACAAATTATTATGAAAATCTCGGTTATGAATTTCAATCAAAGGTATTTATAATACATTAAATTTGAAAGAGAAAAAGCGTTTAGTAGAAAGCAAAAATGGTAAAGTGACCACGAAACTTCATCCTAAGACTGTTCGAACACAGGCAACTATCAAAGAGTGTAGTCTCTGATCCTAAAAGAAAATCTGCCGACTCAAAGATTCAATGCGTCGAAACTAGAAATATCTTCCAGAACTGTAATTAAAATCATTCATAAGGATTGAAAGTTAAAAGAGATGTTGAAACCTAAAAATCGTCTCCTTTTTTAAAACATTTTTGACAGAAAAGCAAATTGTAGAAAATTATATAAAAAAACGCCTAGCTGCCGAAAAATAGAAATTTTTGGTAACACTCGATGAGGTATGGGTATGTTTACTCGTAAGTGACTGTTGTAAGAAAAGATCAATTTTCAGTTGCTCAAATGGTGGGAATGACAGAACGAAATAGCTTTGTCAGTGTGCAAAAAAGTACCAAAAGGGATTCATGATAGTTGCAGGATTTTATTACAACTGCAAATTAAAAATAAAAAGACTCAAGTAAAGCCAAAATTAATTCACTCTACTATCAGCAGAATATTTAAGAATCAATTTTTGAAGAAGAAATTCCAACTTTACATGGAAAGGACATTGATAAATTTGAGATTCATATGGACGAAGCCTCTAGTCAACTGTTGCTTATTTAGCAAAGAAAGAACAGAACAGAATCGGAAACAAAAATAAATTATATCCCATTTAATGGAATGCGTTTAAAATCACTCTATGCTTCTGCAAAGGACTTTTGTACTTTCGGTTTATTAAAACGAGCCTTATGAAAACGGCTCCCAAGAGATTAAACGGATTTTGAAAAACAGTTCAAGAGGAATGGAGTAAAATTGGCTATACAGCACTAAGAAAAGTTTACTTTCATGAAACATTCAAACTAGATCTATTGTCAAGAATCATGACTATCACATAGAAGCAAATTTCCACAAAATTTACGGTATTTAGTGAGAAAAATTAAGGATCAAATCATTTCCATAAAGTTCAAATGACCTTCTATGTCTATGATTAAATTGATGCTTTTAATTTTCATATTCTTAAAGTACCACATTGAAATCCGAATATATCCATTTCTATACGTAGAAATATTATTTTTAACTGTATCAATCATAATAATGAATTAGTTAGTGTGTGTGTGTGTGTGTTTATCTAATATAATTTTAAATCTTAATAATTTTATTAGTAATTGTATTGAACATTAATACTTTATTAATTTTCTTTACAATTACATTTCTAACGGTTTTAAGTTAAGTGACAAATTTTAATAATACAGTCGATTCTCGATAATTCGTAGTTGAAGAGACTAATGAAAAACTTCGAATTATCAAAAAGCTAAGAAAAAACTCCCAAAACACACGAAGAGAAATTTTTTTCTAACACATTTAAATTTGAAATTATGTAATAAAACAACAATTGTACATACGTATAAACTTATTTTCAAGTATTTTTAAAAAGTACATATTATACAGTATAAATATTCAACAGAAGTTAAAATTCCTATATTAAAAGGATTCATTTATGTAAAAAAAAAACTGTTAAAAGAATACATTCGATACATAATTAATTTTTTTTAACGAAAAATCTGTTACCTTTTTTTTTGTTTTATGGAATTCAATCTAACTTTGTCAATAAATTTTTCTAGAATAAATGAAGCTTGAAAAACGTCCACATCAACATGGTTTTGAAAAAAAAAGTTGAGTCGTTTTCTTAGTGACACTTTAGCTTCTGTCAGAGTTATCGGAGTCAACTCCGATCGGTGGTCATCAAAGGGGCTACGTTACAGGGGATACAAGCAGAGACAATACAACACAAAAAATATGTAAGCTCCAACCTGTTTGCTACAGAACTCTACATAATAGTTTTTGAATTGCCGAGAGTTTTATTAGATCACTTCGAATTATCACGTGTTGTGGTCTGGCCGGCCACAGATTACTTCTAAGTACTGAGGGTAGCAAAACGTATTGTTTTAGTTCGAAATATCAAGAGTTTTTCTAGAGACTGAGCATATACTTCGACTTAGCGAGAGGTTCGTATTATCGAAGGTTTGAATTAGCGAGAGTCGACTGTATATATATAGTTATATATATATATATTTTAATAAATACTAGAAATGACTTTAACTTTGAAGATAAAAGAATGCAACACATATTAGAAACTTAAAAAGATGGATACTGGACTGAGGACAACTTTTATTTATATAAATGTGGGGTTTAACCAGCTTTGTGTAATGCTAACCTTCCCCCTTTCTGTTCATAATACTGAGCAAGATCCTATTGAGAAAATAATGGATAGAAGCTCTAAATCCATTATAAGAAAAAGGTAACTTATCTGAAGATACCTTCAAAAACAAGTAGATCACAACGAATCAGAGAACAATAAGCGTCACTGCCAGATTCAAGATCCAAGCACAGATGCAAAGCTAAGAGAATATTGGCCGAATTACAGCATAGCAAAGAGTATAAAATTATTTTTACTAAAATACTAATAATTTATGTGTTAAATACTAAAATCATAGGAGTAGTACAAAGAATATTTTTGTAATTATCTACACCAGTGATCCTCAAACCATTGGTCGAAAGAATATTTTCGGTCGATTACATTAATTCGGTTGGCTAACCTTAATTCCTCCACTTACTGACGCTTATAAAAAATGTTACATTTGTTACTTATTTCTAATTACACTTCAGTTTTTTTATTATGTACAATTCCCATTCAGATTGTTTTTGTTAAATAGTTTAGCTAAAATTGATTTCATATTTACTAGAAATATAGGCAATAAACAAATGTAATTTTTTTTAAAGAAATGGGTAGTTCTTTTGGTTGATAACTCACAGTAGATTTTAGAAATGGTACGGTAGCGCTCAGAACCTTCATAAGTTTGGTGACCACTGGTCTACACCAAAATAATAAGGCTAAACATAAAAATTATTCGAATATATTATTTTTAAGAGCTACAGATAACCCTGAAAATACCATATTTAATCGAATCTACCGTATATAATCGCTTTTTTTTCTATTGTTAATGCGGGTGAAGGCTTAGAATCAAAGTTGCAAAAATGTGTTGTATGAGGGAAATAGAACATATACTGACGATTAGAACAAGTGCAGGTTTATGTTCATGTCCAAGTTAAAAGTTTTTAATACTGAAAAAATAAGTTAACTATTCACTTCTTATAAAGTCTCATTTAATTTCCTTAAAGATTTCGTAAATATCGGCTATCGATAAATCTTTTTACACTATTTACTATTTTTTCACAAAAACATGTTGAGAATTAATGGTGTGGCTTAGATTCGAATAAGTATGGAAAGTTTCTTTTATGTTACTTTGTAATACTTTCAACTACTTTACTTGGATGCTCTTTATAACTGACATGCTGCCTAAAGCGTTTGTTGTAGAATATAGGAAAATATTTAAAATAATTATTTCACTCTCTTTTTAATTATTGTTTTTATAAAATTCCACCAATTAAAATTATTGCATTCAGTGTTTAGTTTGAAAATTCTTCCAATTAACA
The DNA here is from genome assembly GCA_019973975.1 of Trichonephila clavata. Taxonomy (NCBI): domain Eukaryota; kingdom Metazoa; phylum Arthropoda; class Arachnida; order Araneae; family Nephilidae; genus Trichonephila; species Trichonephila clavata. The sequence continues at coordinate 23,740 of BMAO01027179.1, read as the reverse complement.
GATTAATCTAATTTTTCCTCGCCCCAAACGTCAAAGGGAACCAACCCCCCTTAGCCAATTCTCTAAACACACATTTAAGAACACATCTCCCCCGTTCCAGAAAACGGTCTTGGAAGACCAAATATTCCCAGTGACCATTAAAAAATCATTTGGTTGCTGAAGGAATTGTTCAGTTTCCGATTCGAATTCAAAACTTCACTAGAGCAATTAGAAGACGTATGGCATTTGCTTAAATCCGACATAAGCTATTCGAAAGCGTGTTTGGTATTGCGCATTTGTTGGAACATTAAGAACGGGGAGGAATGAGGAGAAGGGTTCTCTCTTGTAATTACGGTAATTGCCATAATAATTGCTCAAGGGGTGACCGCTTGGAGCGATGTTTCGTAATTTTAAGAGGAAATGAAGGCAAAAATGTAAACGAAAGCAGATTTAGATTTTATTCTGGAGCACGTTCGTTCGTTTATGGATGTTTTCTGGAGGGGTGTTTTGTAGGTTTTGGAGAGAATCGTTTGGGGCTAAATGGGGGTTTGCCGTTCTTATAAAGACAGCAATTAATTAGGGAGTTAAATGGGGTTGTGAATAATAAAGGGTGTCGCGTAAAAAGGAGGCTCTAAAATTTTGAATTTGTGACTACTTCAAAAAAAGATTAAGAAGGCTTAGAAGTGCTAATTTTTCAAAATTGAGTTCGGTTATAGTGTTTACAATGCCATCAGAAAGCAAGTAACTTGATTTTACGAAATTTATTCTTCCGCCTAAGGGATATAGAGTCAGGATAAGAAGATTAAACTAAGCAATTTTTCAGTTTATAAAAGGGATACACATTTTAAGAACTTCTTTCGCAGTGAATCTGATTAGAATTATTATTATTTAGATAATATACATGACAAAATACTGAATTATCGAGTATTCACGATGCAATATTTACTCTTCGTTATCAACTATTTTTCCCCTCGCATATGAAAATATTTAAGAAAACTTAAAAAATTAATTATAATTAATCTTTAAACCCTTTAACTGCCGATAAAAAGTTACGCGATTCGCTCCCTAGCACTAGGGATTTTACACAGGCTCGTGGTGTATTGGAGGGAAGAGAAAAGGCAAAAATGAGCAAATTTTTTTCTTTGATATAAATAAATCCCTCGCAAACACTGTCTGGGTCATTTTATGGCATTTCAAAGTCTTCGGGATAGTTTTACAGATAGCAGCGCAAAGAAAAGGATCGTATTTCGGAAAGACGTATATATACGTCCGGTGCACTTAGCACACCGGTTGAGCGAGACGTATATATACGATGGTGGCAGTTAAGAGGGTAACAAAAAATTGAAACAACTGTTATCTTTATTTATTGGTGAAATTGAACTGAATTAGGTTTAACACATGCACGTATGCACGCACGCACATGCATATTCACACACGCATACATACGCACGCACGCATACACACACATTCACGTATGTAATAAAATGCTTTTCAGATTAATTCCTCATGATTTTAGATTATAATATTATGCTTAACACTTAAGTGAAAATTCACAGTTTTAAATCCATGAGCAATCAGATTATATAAATAAACGTTTGTATAATTGAACAGACAAATTATATACATAAATGTTTATAACTATTGTTATAATTACAAGAACTATAAGTTTATAGTTATATTGATGGCATTTGGATTATTTATCTTTCTCTCTTTAATGCTTACCAACACTTTACACCACTGGGCATTTAAGCTGCAACACCGACACGGAATGATCTGACAAACGAACAAAATCACTTGGAAGAAAGAAGAGGCTGGGATATGCAAATGATTAGTACTTCAACCTATTTATACGACGCAAGAGGGAGAAACGACTTCTGAAGCATCGCATAAAAGAAAAGTTGCGTTATGGATTTCTCATTCGGGAAGCGCTTAATAAGATCGGAGTGTGCTCAGATTATCGTGTTATGCCTCCAAAAAAGCAGAAGAAATGCTTACCAGCAAGTGTTGGAATTCGATAAAGACAGGATTGTTACCAATCGAGAGCGTGGATTATCATCCCGTGATATCACCCTTAGCACATTGGTTGAAAATCAACCACTGTCACGCGAATATGGAATCAATGGGTTTCTGAGGGACGTACTGAACGGCATGCAGAGTCTTTACGCCCTCTCATGTCTAACACGTAACAGGACAAATATATTGTGAGGTAGGCGCTGCAAAACCACACAACCACACCACGGACCGTTTGTCAGGAAACCGGTATGTTTGCAGTACTCTCAGTATCCCCTCGTACGGTGAGATGACGTTTGCAGAAGCTTGAACTGTCAGCACAGCGACCACAGAACAGTCCATCGGCTTCCTATGAGAATACAGCATAGAGATAAACGGGGACTCTGGGCACCGAATGTCAAAAATGGATACAGGAGTGGTACAATGTCGTCTTTTCAGACGAGTTCAGTTTCTGTTCTGTATTCTGATGTCCGTAGACTTGTCTGGAGGCTCCGAGGAGATCGCTCGTCACCTGATTGCACTCAATATCAGCATAGGGGCCATGCATCTGGTGTAATAGTTAGGAGAGCCATTGGGTACACGTCTTAATGCATGGGGCAACTGGGCCCGGGCACAGGACGTCGCCTTAAGTGGGGGTCTCGTTTCGTTCTAGACTTTGTTTTAATAAGATCATGATTCGGATAATTTTAATGGTCAATTATTATTTCCGTATGTATTCTCTGAAAAACAGGGAATTTCAAACTGCATGTCAATTGGCAAAAGTGGTAATACTACATTATTATCTGATGACCGTTGTCTAGGCCTAGGCCTAATACCATAAACAATCATTCAACTAATTTAGTCGAAATGCGGCCATCGATCAAATCAGTTTGTGCCTAAGTTTTTGAGATGGTGAGTCGTGCACATTTATTTGTATAAAATAACCATTTGAACGAGTATTTGACAATGCATGCTATATACTGTCCACTTTTAAATACTTCAGGTAGGGCCTACTTTTGCATAAGGGCACACAGCCTCAAAAATCTTAAGATTTCTCTGAGCCCAGGGCCTCAAAGAGTCTTAATATGTCCCTGGGTACACGACACGCATGTCTCTATTTCCGATCGATGGTAATTTGAACGCAGATTGGTACATTTTTGACATCTTACGTCCAGTGGTTGTGTCCTATCTTCAAGGCTTGACAAACGCCATCTTCCAATAAGCTAATACAAGACCACACATTTCACGTCGTGTTCTGACCTTCCTCGATAGACTGGGTGTTCAATTGTTGCCCTGGCTTGCACAGTCTCCAGATGTGGGACCCATTGAAAACATCTTATCATGGATTGCCGAGAGCTTGGCTCTCCATCCGGCTCCAGTTAATACGGTTGTTGAAGTGTAGCATAGATTTGAAGTAGTCTGGAATGAGTTGCCCTTTTTGTCTTACAAACCCAAGTTGACCCCATGCCATGACTGGGCCAGGGTCGCTTTATCTGTCAGCTATTTTTCTACAAATTTCACACCCCTGTAAACTCCCAAAATGTTTACAAATTTAATCATTTTGTCTTCATATGCTTTACTCTTTACATACAATAAATATCCATTTTGGATTTGCTTTCCTTTATGGTTTTGCAATTCTAAAGGACAACAGTGGGCTTTTGCAAAAATATTTTACTTCAATTAAAACAATTTACAGCATTATTTCCAAGCGAATGATCATAATTAATTAGAACCAGAGAATCAATTTAAATAACAATGATTTTCATCACCTTTAACCATTATTAGATAATTAAATGTAATCATTTCTTCGGAAAGAACAGAATCTTTTTCTAGAACATTTCCTCGAAGAAAAAGCTGCGTTTTTTGCTGTCTACGCTTTAAATAATAGCAACTTAATCGTGATAAACTGCATCGTATATCAAGAAGCTTAATTTTTTTTTTCGAACTTTGAGTTTTTTTCAAAACTTTTAATTACTGCCAAGTGAATAGATATTTATGGGTAATTCAGATTTAACAATGTTTTTTATTTCACGTTTTCTTTTATAGTTTTATTCTTCCATGATTTCGTTGTTTTCTTAACGAGTTTTCTCTTTCTAATATTTTCTTTGTTTCTTCTTTTTTTTCTTTTGCTTGCGGATATAACTATAGTTCTCATTATTCATTGTTTCGAAGGAAAAACTTATTCTTTTTTTAAATGCATTTCGGTTTAATTTCGATATTGAAAATAGTTTTTTTTGTTAGAAACAAAATACATGCTTGCTCATTTGGAAGTAGTACTTTACGGAAATATGTTATGCATCACATTTGGAGGACTTTTTTTTTCTGGATTGTTGAATATATATAAAAACTATTTTAATTGTCATTTAAATACTGTTAAATATTTTTTTATGTGTTTATGCTTTGGGAATCAAGTATTTCAACTCCCAAAAGTATTTTTTATTCCAAATGTCATACGGTCGCACGCTTATTGATTTTATGAAAATTAGTCTGCTGACAGTAAACTATTAATTTTACAATTAACTGTTTAATAAATACTAAAGTTTAAGATATTTTAATTAATCTTATGTAATTTAATTTGAGATAAACTTAAAACCATTTTTTTAAATAGACGAGTTTCATATGGTACCTTTCGAAAAAAAACTTGCATTAATAAAGAAAAAAATCTTTTGGCATTTCAAAGGGGAAATATGTTCTAATTTTTTTTACGCAAAAAGAACAAAATAGCCCACCGAAATAAAGTGAAAGAACTACATAAAATTAGTGATCTCCACAACGAACTTCTTCAGTGTAATGATTATTCGAAAATAACATTGCCCTAGAATTCTTTGAGCATTACTGGCAACATATCTGTTAAATATGAATCACTGTCGGATAAACACTGAAAACATTTGAAATGATACCTCTCTGCCCGAACTTTCACACCACGCATTGAGATGACTTTAAAATGGTTTCTAATGGCATCAATAATTCAGTACTGCAGCCTACAGTAGTTACCGAATTTGAAATCACAAATTTCGATTTTCTGTAACAGGAGGTCTTGGGATTCCAGCAACGCATCTTTCCAGTGTATCCTAAACATGCCTGATCGGATTAAAATCAGGAGAGCATGCTGTCTACTCCATACGCTCCATTATTTAAGCTTCAATATGGTTTTCCACAAGAAGAACCGTATAAGGTCTGCCATTATCCTGTGTTAAAAGAAAGGAATCACCAACGGCTGCAACGTAAGGTACGACATGGGGTCCCAGGATCTCCTTTGCATACCTATGAGCTGTAACATTGTCCTTCTGAAGGATATGTAGGTCAGTACGTCCATCTATGAAGATTCCAGTCAATACCATCAAACCGCATCGTCTGCAATGTGATATTTTCTGAACGAATACAGAATTTTTTCGAGTGCCCTTTCTCACCATACCAAAACACGTCTGGTGTCACACTCTAAGCTAAATCGGGACTCGTCCGTTAACAGCACTTGACCAATTACTTTGCATTCAACCTCGATGTTTAGCAGCCCACTTTCTTCGAACCCCACGTTGTCTTACAATCAACGACATACACACAATTGGCATATGTGAATACAGTTTACCCCCCATACAAAGCCTATTTCGGATTGTTTGGCTTGAGAACCTTCGTCATGTTGCCACAAGAAACTGTCTTTGAATCTGCATCGCATTGGCTGTTCTGTCTCGATGAGCTGTTAACAGGATATATCGGCCATTATTTGCTGTGATAGTACGTGGCCGACGTCTAGCATGCCCTATTTCTAAGAATCGATTCCACAGTCTTAAATGACTCTTCTTGCTATTCCAACAGTGTTCGTTACAGTTCTTTGAGTTTTCCCGGATTCCAGTTTCCCGCTAAAGCACAAAGCCGTGAATTTCGGTTGATCGCGTTGTCTCGTGACGTTTTCCAGTCACCTTTTCTTGAATCAACACCGAAAGGTCGAATCTCATCACTGAGACAACGGAAAACACTGGCTTCTGCGAAATTGCGATTTCTCCATTTATAACCCTTTTCTGGTTTTTGATGCCATGAAAGTTGATTGGCAGATGAACTTTTCTCTTTTTCTGTTTTCTACTACACCTTAGACTAAGAATGTTGTGTTTAATATTAGCTATCGTAAAAAATATTTGCGTATTTTCCTTAAATCCATGTGCTCCTCTAATTTTTTTAGCAGTTTATTTATGATAAATACAATGAAACACAATTATTTAGGTTATTGTATCGACCTATGTATATTTAAAAATATTTAATATAGGGGAATTTTCTTGAAATACTCTAATAGTTTAACATCAAATTAAAGATAACTGCGATAAAATACTTCTCTATGTGGATATAAAAAATAATTGTTTGATAAATCAGTTTAAAAAATTCACAAATCCAATGGATTAAGAGAAATTTGCAGACCTTTATCATTTGCCTTCCAGTGAGGTCGGTGGGAAGGTTGTGGGTTCGATCCCAGCTGGAGTTTATAGAATTTTTTGATGCGAAAATCGTACACACGTGATTATGAAACATGAAAAAAGATTCCTTAAGTATCAATTTGACTCTGATACACACGGCAAAATTAAATCATGGCAACGCTTAGCATCTGACAACAACTTCAAATGAATAAATTCAAGCGTCAAAAATTTGTTAACGGGAGGCGCCACTAGGTGGTGCCACCAATGAAATAGCTCTCACACTTGGGGACTTGCCGTGTCCGCAAAGGCTAATCTGCCAAAATTTAGCGCATTTGAAAGAAAAAAAATCTCTTGCCTTCTTATCCATACAGGTATTTAAAAATAGCAGAGTGATATTTATGTTAACTTTGTGTGTCTCTTTTCTTCGCTTTTGAAATCCGTTGAATTTGCATTCCATTGAATATTTCAATGGAATGAATAAACTGATCACTCATTGTGTTTGATATACATTTTAGGAAAACAATTTTATTCTATTTTTGAACTTTTTAACGATATATTTAAAATTTTTGTTGATAATCGAAAAACGAAACTCAAATGCGAAAATTACACCAACATTCAAGCAACTAATAACCTAATTCTAAGAAATCAAAAAGAAGAGATTTATCCAAATTCATTGCTTTCCATTAATTAATAGAAAGACCAAAATATTCTTAACTAAAAAAAAATAAAAGTTATAAAAGATCGAAGCATTATAAGAAAAAATAACGTTATGTACGAAGAACCTACATCTACAACACATATATCAATAACAATTCTATAATGAAAACACGAACCAAATTTATATTTCTTCTTTAAACATTATTCTTTATCTAAAACTATAGTTATGATTAATATATTATTTTCTTAGGAAAGAAGAATAAACTTGAGTATGATAATAACATTATAACTGGTCTATTTACAGATTTGTCTTACAAAACAGCTCAGAAAATTCCGACGCCAGTTTTTGAAATAGAAAACTGGAAACAATTCTCTATCTCACAAACTATTTTACGAAAAATAACTATTAACTATACTCACACACACACACTATTCAAACACTGAAAACATTTCAATTTATTACTCGCAGAGGATTTTGAATAAAAGAAGAAAAATGGCAGCAATCTTTCCTCATCAAAATGTGATACTAGCTCTCTCCTAATCCATCTTACTTTGCTGTAGAATTGTATTGTTCAACGAGAAAATTCTACGATAAGAAGGAAATAAGTAATACACCATCTGTCGCATGTCTACTAAACAAATGAAAAAAATGTTTACTTAAAAATAAAGATAACCAGTTCCTATTACTTGCTACATTACATAAAGTTTTGCGAAATTTAACTGCTTTTTCATCACTTTAGCTTAAGATATCCAACTACTTGCGACAACTTTTTTTAAAAAATTGGAGGTATATTGATTTTTTCTTAAAATGTTTAGTACATTTTAAGAAAAAAATAGGCTAAAATTAAAAAAAGAAAAAGAAATTATTATTAATAAAATGGGAAAAAATTGGTAAAAACTTACAAAAAATAACATAAACGCGGCCCCTTTTGTACGAAAAGTTGTGACGGGTGCTTACGCGTTTCACTAACCTTCTCTCAAATCTTCAAATATTTTATTTATATCAACCAATCTTCCGAGAGCCAAAAGTGTGACTTATGCAAACAAGATAGTTTCGGGTTTAGCGAGTTCGAAAAAGATATAAAAGGGAGAAATGAAATGAAGAAATAGAGGATGATTACGAGGTTGATTAAGAAGGTGATTCTGAGAGATTAGTTTATCTAGTGGAAATATATTCGTCGGAAGAAGACGATTGAAAAGTGTTCGTTAATTCGGTTCGGGACGGAACTGAAAGATATCTAAGATTGAAGCCGCTCCTTAAAGCAATCCAGAATTAGGGAAACCTGCCTTAAGAAAAAGGTATCAGGTCAGTTATTTTCATAAATTAGATATAAATGCGTAGTTTGATTGTATACGTTATTCTCCGTGGATTCAGTTAGGATTCCGTCGTTCATAATCAGATTCTCCTCGCACTCCACTGTAATTTGTTGTTCTTATAGTTTGAATAATATTTGTGTATTTCTCAATTAAGAAAGATAAATAAATAAGATTGATTTATTAATTTAGTTGTAATTAATTATGGATCCAACATATTCAGATTTAGATAATATGCGAAGGGGAGTTAATAATCATAGGGGTAGCGAAAGGCTACGACAAAGTTTATAAACAAATTTTCAATTTTTCAAAATCTGATGTGTTGCTATGTTATTCATTTTTGAAATGACCTCAGGATAAAAGATATTATAATTTTTACAAAAACTGGAGCACTTTATCTTAGTTATTATATGATATTGCTTAAAAAAAACAGTGATTATATTAACATAAGGGACTGTAAATTTTTTAATAAATCAGTGATTGATAAATCAGAAGGTTCGCTTCTATTAAACAGAACATACACAAAAAATTTCAATTAATTGTTTTCAAAACTTTTTGAGCAATCTTTGTCCCCATTTGAGCGTTTTCAAAAAACACACATTTCGAGTAAAACGCGTTTTAAAGTACGTATGTGACATCTTGCTTAAAGTAATGACATCTGCTTTTACTAAAACACTTGTAGTTTTTGTTCTAGTGAACGGAAAATAATTATTTTGGTATTTTTATAAAGTTAAAATAAGGTGGTCTATAAAATACAATCATAAAAAAAAAATTCTCATTATTTTGGCAAATTTCACAATTTTAGGGTAGTTGGATATCTTAAAAGAAGAAAAAGAATTTTCAGTTTATGTTTTTGTGTGAATGATACTTGGCTTTATATAAGTGATATTTTGATAATAACGATAATAATACGTAATAATATTCTACTGTAAAAAGAAATAACAATTAAAAATTGCTGCTTTAAATTTTAACGACATTACTCCTGAATAAAATCAACATTTTTGACAATTCATTCTTAATTATATTATAATGTAATTAATTTTTTACAGTATATTGGTAGTCTCCAAGCGTGAGAGCCATTTTATTGAGAGAGGCATCTAGTGGTGGCTCCCGTTACCGAATTTCTGACGCTTGAATTTATTCAATTCAAGCTCTCATCGAATGCTGAATATTGCCATGATTTAATTTTTCCGAGATTATCGGAACCAAATTGATACTCGAGGGATCTTTTACATGCCATATAATCATATGACATGGGTACCTAATCTATAGACTCCAGTCGAGATCGAACAGTCAACCTTGGGTTTACGAAGCGGGCATATATACATATATATTACTAATTTCATTGTCATTAAATAATTAATTTCTGGGGGCTAAAATCCAAGAAGGTCATTTTACAATGTTTATACTTTAAAAATATTATTGAATTAAAAATTGGAAAGAAACTATTTGTATGAGTTTTCAAACAATTATGCTTTATTTTTTGTTAGAAGGAAAAAAATCCAACATCAGAGACTGTGAATCTAAAACTTCTAAGGTCATTTCTATCACGCTTTCGAAAGAAACGCGAATTTTTTTTCGATAATATAAATTTTGTTGTTTACAACTTTAATTCTTTTCTGAAAATTTTCCCAACATTTGAAACATAGCATATTTATTTCAACTATTCACAAATGTCACTTATAATAGTTAAAAAATTAAGTATAATATTTCTGATGAATTTTTATTAAATGGCCTCTCTTTTTTGTTCTGCACACAAAATATATACGAATACCTAAGAAGTTTAAAAATATATTGTATTAAGATCCCCAAACACTCTTAACTCGAAAAAGGACTTGTTGAAAGATACGCGTCTGTAATAAAAATCAGGTTTAAAAAAATATGTGGTATTTTAAATAATTTAAGAATTACTAGAAAGAGGGGGGGGGGCTACCTCCTGTCTGCCTAATAGTGAACCAACCCCATTGTACAAATTATACAACTGGTCATCTCATTGTAAATTTTGTGTACTTATTCTGGTTTAAAAATTGTAATATTCGCAAGCAACGCCTTCCCTTATAATATAACATTTCAAAGCAAACTGGCTATACAGCCAAGTTGGCATCAGTTTGGGCTACCATTTTTGCAACAATATGGATGCTTCTGACAATTACTGAAAAAATCTATTGCATCACGATCTACGATGTAAGCGGATTTTTTGAGAAAGCGCTGGAATATTGGTTGTAGGGGGGGGGATTTCCAAGGAAAATCATTCTTGGCCCTCTTCTTCAATTAATTTCGATTTTTTATGACCTATTTTCCTCGCTTATCTTATGTACAAATAAATTTGTTACAGATTCATGAAAAACTTTTTTTATATAGAGAGAGATTTATTTTAGCTATATAAGCCGTATGTGTATTTATTCATAAGAGTAAATATACTCTCATAAATTCAATTATATCATTTCTTAGTGGAAAAATTATTTTTTTCTCCTATAATACAAACGTTCCCATAAACTTTAAAAGAATAAAAAAGTTGAGACTTCAAAATACATATCTGTAACACAAATGGCACTATTTTCATATAAAAAAATCCTTCTGACTCTGGCATATTTTCTAGAAAAATGTTGCAACGAAAATTTTAATCAAATGCATATGACATTTTCCTTGATTATTTTCGCAACAGAAAGGAAGCAAATCCCAAAAGCGTGTTTTTGAAAAGCAAACCGGAAAATTATCTCAATATATCGCGCAAAATAAATCATAATTAGGCCGAGGCGCAAGAAAAGGAATTACTTACAATTCCATAATCCTTTTCACAAAAGAAGAGACGAAAGAAAAAATTCCAACAGCATTTCCTCTCATTAAAATGTTATACCAACCTTCAACAAATCCGTCTCTGGAATGCGGCTAATATAATTTTTTTTTATCTTTTTATCTTATTGATTACACAAGAAGCAGGCAGACAAATACGCCTTACATCAAGTCTAGAGAAAGAAAACTTTACGTTTATACGTACGAAAAAAAAATCAATTTTTATTTCCTTCCAAGTCTAATCAGTTTTTGGGAAGTTTAATTAAGATTTTCTCACCGACTTGGCTTAGAAAGCAAATACAACAAAAATTTCTCGAAGCAAAACATAGCGCTAGACTTATATATAAGAAAAACAACATGCTGGAGACTGTAGATATATTTAAAAAAAGGTATCTCTTAAGCAGAAGTTTTGGACAACCTTAACGTTACAATGTATATTTGAAAGAGCTGTTTTAACCTGCCAAAACAAACTCAGCGGGAGGGTAAAAAGATGCAAAGAAAGAAAGAAAAAAAAGTGGATAAAGCCACAGAATGGTAAGACCACTTTATGAAAAAAACTGTTTGGGGTGAATTGTTTTCACTTTTTTGTTCATTTTTCATAAGCGGGACGCGTGGTTTTTATTAAAGTTTTGCCGTGTAATTTTTCTCCTTCGAAATTGAGATAGCTTCTGATTTTTTTATTGTTATTATTATTATTATTCTTTCGTCACTAGGTATTTGGCCTTTAATGAGATTGAAATATTTAAAATTTATTTTGAGGGTTAAGGCGAAATGATTTTGTTGTGTGCATATGACGTGAATGAAGTTTTAAAATATATATAAATCTTTTTCTTTTCATTATTGAAGGGCATTGAGGTTCAACAATGACTCTTTTAAGCTGGGTGTTATTAATGATGTAGGGGGAAGGCGTCGTCTCTGTTTCCGTTTTCCATTTATTTCCTTTGAGAGGTTTTTTCCCTCTCTTTTTTTATTTTCCCCTTTTTTAAATATCTTTTCAAATATGTGTCGCGCTTTGAAATAATAAATGAGATCTACTGTTGCGTTTTGTTGCTCGGGTGCCAGTAAACGGAGCTTGATAATATTAAGACTTCATAAGACTTTTTTTTTTTGCCTTTATGTTTTTTTTCTTTTCTTTTTCATAAGCTAGATGTATTATACATTGCTCGCTTCGTCTTGAAAATAAGTTCATGTTTTTACTTCGAGAATTGCACTAACGAGAAAAAAAATTCTTTAATTTATGAAGGTTTTTCATTTGGTCTACAAGAGCAGTTTTTGCATTGTAATTCTAAAATTCTTATTCCGTATATTGCGGCGTATAACGCGTACCTATACTTTCAAGTTGTAATTTTTAAATTTTGTGTATATTCTCCGTATAATGCGCACATTTTTTTCAACTCCTACTATTAGTTCACACTCTTCCTACACACACACACACACACACACACATATATATATATATATATCTTGTGTTTTAATTTTAAATCGTTATAAAATACTTTCCATTCATCCATTCCAGTTCAAATACATTTTTTTAAAACTTGTAGTGGATGACACTTGATGTTAATAAAGTTTTTTCAAATATTAATTCATTAATTAAATTAGAAAATGAATAAATAGTAATAAATAAAAATAATAGTCCAAAAGCATATGTAGAAAGGAAACTCATTTTTCTGTCCCTGTAGCGCAATGGATAGCGAGTTGAACTTCTAATCCAAAGATCACGTGTTCGAATCCCACCTGGGATGGCCTATTTTCTGAGAATGGGATTTCTTTTTACTATGCTATTTTATTAGAATAGTTAAATTTTAATTAATGAATAAACAATAACAAACAAAAAAAATATTCCAACACCATATATAGAAAGGAAAATGAAAAATCGCAAGGAAAATCGCTTTCTATTTTGTCTCTTAATGTTGTGATTCTGTCATATGTATACACATATTTATGTTAATTGTAACCATTTAATAAAAAGTTATAAATTTTTTTTTATTTGTTGACCTAAGTAGGAATTGACTTAATTTTTTTTTATATTACTTGTTTTTAAAACTATCGTTTTTATATCCCGCGTAACATGCGCAACCGCAAATTTCGATCTTATTTTTTATGTTAAAAGTGTGTGTTATATAGTATATACTGTATGTTAAATAATTCAGCTTTGATAATTGCATAATTAGCTATTTATAATGTATTGTTACAAACTGATTCTGATTTAGGAACATCTTTTCAGGATTTAAAAGCTCTAATATTAATACTAAATTCTTATCTGAGTGTTACACATACACACATATATCCTTAAATAAATCATTTCTATTTATAATATAATCAGTGCTTTTCGGTATAAAATATATTTCATATTTCCATGCTCCTATTCAACCTAAATAAAATAATACATCAATAAGTGAAAACCTAAAAAATTTTTTTTAAATATAGAGGGTAATAAATGATAAATTTTTAATGTAATATTGTCGCTCTAGTCTAGATTAATAAATGATATATTTTTCTTAAATTATATTTCACGTTTTGATCCACACACTCACAGAACTTTGATTTTCTATTTCTTTGGAAAAGTTGAAAGAGAGAGAGAGAGAGAAAATTCTCAATTCAAGCGGATGAAACAACTTTGAAACATCGAAGCACTATTGATAACTTACTATAGATTGATAGAGGAGAAATTACTTAGATGTGTCCATGAAATGTATAATACATTCTATGCTGTATATGGTGCTCCAAATATCATAAGCAGAAAAAAAAATCTGATTAAAATTAAAAGATTTGAATTCAGCATGTTTCTTGTACATTGTATTATTATTTTTTTTATTGAAAACAATGATAAAATCCCTGTGCACCACAAAGTATCACACAGGGCTTACAGAAGTAAGTGTTAAGCACACAATACAAAGGAATAAAAAAAAATAAAGAAAGAATTTAAAAAAAATAAAATAAAAATAATCTCTTGAGGTTAGGAAGAATTACATATATATACTCATAACAAACTCACTGAACTTTTTAAAAATACTTCTGGTGGAAACCAGTTGAGGAAGATTCGGAGGCCAATTTACATTAAGTCCCTTGAATGCCAGTCTTAGGATATATATTCCGTTCTCTTTCAAACTTGGAACACAGAAGGAGCACATGCTCTACATTTTCCTCGCCACCAATATCGCAATTACAGGAAGATGACGGAACTAAATTAAATTTGTTCAAGTATTTTTTAAAGTTGCCATGACCAGTTAGAAATTGTGTTATTTTGTAATTAGTATAAATATGATGGCAGGACAGTCTCTCATTAATGGTTGGAAAAAATTTCTTTGTTACGCTCCCATTATTTGATGTATACATTGTATTATTCATAAGTATAATTGGTAGCTAAAAATATTTCGTCTGTTTTCAATGAAGTATTAATGTCAATTATAAAATATGTCAATTTTATGCCACGTGTGAATTACTTTTTGCTATTTTGTGAAGAACAAATGCTGACCATATAAGACTTTCCCTTCACATTGAAATAAGGTGGCTTTCTTTTTCTAAGCGGGAATTGCTTCAAAAGATTTATGGAATTATTCGATACTCTTAATACCTTTTTAAAAAACAAACCGGTAATGAATCATCTTTTATAATGGACAGTGGTAAAGCTCTTGCAAATTTTTTAGCCGATATCTTTGAGAAATTAATCATATTACAGAATAAAACTTCAAGGAGCAAGTAAGACTTTTGTCGGTGTAAAAGTGAAGAATATTTGGTTTCATGGCATTTATTGAAATGGGAAAATTATGTTGATAACTAAATTTTCGAATAGTTTCAATGGCTCTAAAAATGGGAAAGGATCGATATTGCTGTATTTTTTATTGTCTATCATATGAAATCATATGTCTCATTGAAACTGACTTCTTAAAAACTATGGACTATGGTAGGTATATTATTATGATCAGACCTTATACTGCATGTACAACATATCAACGTGGACGCGGTAGCCTAGTGGTCAATGTAACGTCCTGAGTTCGAGCCTAATACCGCTGAAGATCCGCCGTGTAGGGAAGTGATACACGTTAAATCTGTCGAGAGGGCAAACATCGTCCCGTTGGTGTGGTAGTTAGGAGAGGGGGTGCCAGCTCAGGTGTCGTCTTCGTCGCTTGACCATGGTTCAAAATTGCGAGGACCATCGCCAAAAAGCCCTCGAGTAGCTGAAAAGTGCCACATAAATGTTCACTTACCTATTTACTTACCAACGCATCAAACACGTTGGAGGTACGCTGATTTATCCACTGCCGAAAAGAATCCCAAAAAAAAGCTTACGCATTATTAAAAATATACTCAATTTTCCCAGACCAAAATATGTTTTCTTTGTATGTAGACTAAAAATTTCACCTTGAAAAAATCTGAGTTGAATGCAGTTATTACTAAATTAAGATCTAAACAATTTATATTTTTATATTTAAATGTATGTGATGTGAGTTTTTCTCTTCTATTTGCGGCTGCGTTTGGTTATAGAGCATGTCTTATTCTCGGCACAGTTTACCAGGCAAAAATAAAAAGTTTAAAGTTTAGTATAAGTTATAATGAAGTGTGAAGAATCATCTTGCAGTGATGATTTGATTTGTAAAAAGAGAGTGCTGAACTAGTTTTTCTTTTGAGCGGGAAAAAGATGGGTATTGTGAGAGAACTTGAGATAACAAGATGTCTGTATCAGATTTAAGATTCTGTGTTTTGTATACAAAGATCGTTCGAACTTTATGGAAAAGATTTTTATAGTTAATTTTTATCTATAAATGCTGTATTTTTTGTGGCGAATGGCTTTTATCTGATAGCCATGATTCTTTTCAATAGCTTTAGCTTGAATTTTCCTTGACAGTAAACGTTTTCTCAGTACTGTCATGCCAATTTAACTCCATTTCGTTTTGAACCATTTTCCGAAGTCCGTTCAGTATTCTTGGGTGCCGTTTCCCTGATCGTTAACAAACCGAAAGCTCAAAAGCCCATTGGAGAAACCTCAGGTGATTTTACATGTGTTTCATCAAATGGGATGTATTCTTGTTTCTGATTCGTTCTTTGTTAAATAAGCGGCAGTTGACTTACATGTGCGACTAAAAGGTTTGTTCATATGAAGCTCAACTTCATCAATGTCCTTTCCATATAAAGCTGTAATTTCTTCTTCAAAAATTGGTCCTAAAATATTCTACTGATAGTAGAATTAAGTAATTTTGGCTTTAGTTGAGATATTTTGAATTTTAACTTGCCGTTGCAACAAAATCCTACAAATATCATTAATCCCTTTAGCAACTTTTCTGTTCACTGACGTATACATTTCATAGTGTCATTCTGTGACGGTACTAACTCCTTGGGGATTCCCTTAGGGCCAGCATTTTTTCAACCAACTTTCTCCGAGGACAGGAAAACGTGATTATGCAAATTACGTCTAATATATATATTCTGTATTCGCGAATGAATGAATGAGTGAATATTAACGTCCCACTGTTCAGCTACACGAGGGCTTTTGGGGACGGTCCGCGTAATTTGGAACCATGGTCAAGTGACGCGGATCTGTATTCGCGAATTTTGAGTGTTAGTGAAGCGAGGATACATTGAAAGTGAAGCGAGGATACCCAGGATGTGAAGTGAATAGATGAGAAGCGACAGAAAATCGACAGTAATACGTATACGTAAGCAGTGTACGACGCGTGGAGTTGGAATCTCGAAGTGCTTAAGTGAATTTTTGTAGAAGTGCTTAAGGCCACGTCTAAAAGTAAAGGATTGCGAGAGTTCAGGTACTGTGCTCTTATTTCATATAGAAGTTAGAGAGTTAAATTATGCGTGCGCTTCTTAAATCAAGTTTTGTATAAGTTATCGTACGAATATATTTGAATAAGCGTATATATTATCCCCACGCTATCTTGTCTCACCTTAGTCCTCTAGTTGATCAAATTTATCTTACTTAGAGTATTATTGTGTCTGTGTTGAATATTGTGACAACTAAACAATTGAAGTTTATCATGTCGTCTAATCATTTAGTTCCTCTCACACATCTAGCCGGGTTAGAGGGAAGTAGGAATGTAAGTTCCTTACAATGCCCATGAATTGAGCAATAGAAAATTGATCTTCTGATTCATATTCACTTCAGCTGTCCCTTCAGCTGATAATACTATTCTTCGGAGCTGTCTACATGTTTTTATGGGCCTAACTACTGACGAGGTTGCTGCATTTTCGAAAGCATTAATTTGAATTTTGCTTTCATACCCGTGCTATACGCTGATTCTCTGTTTGGAAAGCTACAATAGAGCCACGGAATTTTTCACGTAATTTTACTTTACCCTTGTCATTATTATTTCTACACCAAGTTTGATGTCATTGCGGCTGTTAGTTCGAGCTACAGGTAGCTCTGAATAATGTGCCAGTTTAAAAAAATCACTCTGTAGTACAAATGACGATATATGGAGCATATTTTTTATTATATACAGATAAATTAATCGGCTAACGTGATGAGTGTATAGTAAAATACAAAATTCTTAGTTTACTTATGATGTCATATGATATTAGAAGATAGACATTTTTCTTAAATCCAAAAATATATTCCACGTTAAGATGTTATTTTTTAACATTAGCCGAATGCATTCTGAACAAACCGTATCGACCCACGGAAAGAGCAGAACACGAAAGTCTACAGGCTGCAGAAAATTAAGCTGGTACTTGAAATTACTACAAGGGGAGGCGATTATTTCTTGATGACGAAATCATTATCCCTCCCCCTAACTTCGAAAATCCCCCCTTCAACCTCAGTAATCGATGCGGAACCTTGCTTGATGATTATTCCCTTGAAACCTAAGCGATTCCAGTTTTCTTAAAATGCTCCCCAACTATTTTTTCCCCGGATAACTCCCAGGAAAGAATTTAGCGAACGGTGCATTTCGGATTTGAATTTCTAAATATTAATATATCCAGGAATATATTATTAAAATGAGCTACCTCTGAGATTGAATGTCGTTTAAATACGAAAGGGGGGGGAGAGTAAGAGGGGTTTCTGAGGAGATTTTAATTAAGAAATTTGATAGCACCCAGGAAAAAAGCATATTTTTGATGGATGTTCCGTCAATTCCTGTTAGGGTACTGTGCCCTGTGAGATAAAAATAGAAAGCCTCGGATGTTAGATGATTACGTCGATTTTGCTGCTTGTTTTTCCGTGATTTTGATGAAGCTGTTTACGAAGTATTTACTGCGTGAAAGTCAATAATTTTAAACTTTAGCTTTTTAAGTATCAAAATTGTTAATGATTGATATGGAATAAAATGATCGTTTTTATTTATGATTATTTTTTCTTACCTAGATTAATGTGTTCTCTTAATTGATGTGACTTTTAGAAACTGTTGCTGAGCTATCGGCGTTTGACGTAGTTATAAGTTTACAAAAAAAAAGTTTTACTATATTTTTAAAGCTGCCATAATTTTGTTTCATGATTTCGATGAAACCGTACCTGAAAGATAGTCCCTCTTCAGAGTTACCGTAAAATCTGGCGTATAACGCGCACTTTTAACACAAAAAGTAAAATCTAAATTTACGGTTGCGCTTTATGTGCCAGGTATAAAAAAAAAGAGCTTTAAATTTTAAAAATAAAGACATCAGCAAAAAAAATATTAGATTTCTATTTATATTAAAATATTGTTTTTTTTTCCAAAGAAATGACAGAACACATGAATTTAAAGGGTTGTAGCTCTTGAACAGGGATGGGCATTAATGCGATCGCGATCTACCGGTAGACCACCAAGACATTTTGGGGTGACCGCTTTTTAGAGGCGCATACTAAAAGAAACATATTTACAGACCCAGTGGCGTAACGAAGAAGATTAGGGTCCCCTGCAAAGTCAGGTTTTGGGCCCCAAGCCGGATATTGCAAAGGATTGTAAAACCATAATATAACATAGGCTTTGCCCCCCCCCAGAACCCTGGGCTCCCGGTAATGTGGGGGTGTACGTTACGCCACTGTACAGACCACAGACACCAGCTAGAATGCAGAATCAGCTTTTCACAGTTGATGTGACAATGTTCACTTAAGCAAATGATTCTAACCAACGAAGAATTAGGGTCCCCTGCAAAGTCAGGTTTTGGGCCCCAAGCCGGATATTGCAAAGGATTGTAAAACCATAAGATAACACAGGCTTTGCCCTCCCCCTCCTAGAACCCTAGGCGGTATATGCCGGTGATGCGGGGGTATACGTTACGCCACTCTACAGACCACAGACGCCAGCTAGAATGCAGAATCGGCTTTTCACAATTGATGTAAATGTGTTCACTTAAGCAAATGATTCTAACGAACGAAGAAGTAGTAACGAAGAAGATTAGGGTCCTCTGCAAAGTCAGGTTTTGGGCTCCAAGCCTGATAACACAAAGAATTGTAAAACCATAACATAACATAGGTTTTGGGTCCCCGTAGAACCCTGGGCTTCCCCATGATGCGGGGGTGTACGTTCCATCACTGTACAGAACACAGGCGCCAGCTAGAATGCAAAATCGGCTTTTCACAATTAATGTGGCTGTGTTTACTCAAGCAAATCATTCTATAAACGTGTAGACGACACATGTACCTTTAATAAAGGCGCACAATGACGCTTAGCACGTACATTCTCTCTCTCTGCCACTGTAGGAGAAAAAAGGAGATCACTGCGATGCCAACCACACATGTCGACTGAAAGGGAGAATAAATGCGGATGATCAGTTCTTCCCACGATAGCACGGAATTGGCTATTGAGGCATCATTCCACTTCCCGTGTTTCGATGGGTTAGGGTTTTCACGTTGATGATCACATCATGTCCCACAATGGCGCGAGACTTGAAAGCGAACAAATTAAGCATACATCAGTTTCAGTTTCATTGGTTTGCATATGCTCCCTGCACTGAATACGGTCATGGTCTAGTAGTCGCTTATAGTTGCTCAAGTATTGAACTTGACAATTTTGTGTTATTTCTGTTTTTTGTAGCAAAAGTAGTAATTTGTCATATTTTAAAAAAGAGGTACTATGTTGAAATGGAGTGTTAATAAAAGAAAACATACAGTTTTAATACAGAATGACCACAATTACGTCACTGGGTGAACCGCAACACCTTAAAAATATAAGAAGTAGCCCGTACTCTGGATAAGTCCTGCCACCCCTGCCCCTATTATTTTTACTAAAGCTTGGAATAATATCTCGAATAAATTAATTTAAGCATAAGAGCATTGCACAAGTACGCTTCAGGGTTCTTCGTAAAAAATGGGCGTGCATTATACGGCAAATATACCTAAAAATTAATTGCAGCTCGAAAGTATAGGTTACACACTGGTTTTTACGGTACATGGAATTTCTCTCATTTTATTTCTAGCTCCAGAAATCGGAGATGAGATTCCAGCAAAGAGTAATAGTAAACTGAATTATTGTTTTCAAATTAATCTTGAAAGATTCCACAAAAACAAGCATCTACTTGCTATAAACATAAGACAACCAAAAAAATTCACGGAAATGAGAAAAAAATAGAAATCAAAATTTATCGCAATAAATTATAAAAAAATATATTATATTTTGTTAATAAAGTTACTATGGTTTCTTTCTTTTTTTATGATTTCGACGAAACAATTCCTGAAGAAAATATTTTTGCGGAGTTTAGTGGAATTTTTCTGATTTATATTTTCTACTTTTCAGGGGTCATAAACTTGAAACTAATGAAGAGTAATAGTTAGATTTCTATAACGGAAACAGCAATGCCATCTAGAGATCTGAATAAATATATAAAAGAATATAAAGGAAAATATAAGGGGGGGGGACATTATATATATACATATATGTAATATGGGACACACACAATGTGTTCTGATTTAAATATTTCTATTCCCACAGCATTTACAAGCAAATTGAATTTTTATCAAGAATTTTAAACCTTATTAAATAAAATACTTTTATAAAAAATCACTACATATTTTAATTAAATTAGAATAAATGTCTTTAGAATGTAATTTCATTTTTATAAATAATTAATAAATATATTTTTATTTCGATAAGATTTATACAGAAATAAAATATTAAGTAAAACTGAATTAAGTCTTTAAAGGATATGTATAATTACCAATTATTTGTATTGTGAAACAAAAATTCACAATACAAATATTTAAACCTCAAATAAGTCTTATTAATAATTTAGCAGTGTGAAAATATATTATACTTAATAGTGATAAAAAAAAGGGAAGGGCTTTATTTGTTGTATTTATTCCGATTTGGTGTAAATATTATATAAAGTTGAAACACATGTAACAAAATGAAACCATATTGAAATACCTCATTTTTCGCATAATCTACGAAATTAATTTTACTGAAACTAATCATAATCATCTAAGTTGAATTGTGCTTTCAACTTAGTATATAAAGCCCCAGTTTACTATTACCCCCCTCCCCCCCACACACTTTTTAGGAAGATTTTTCAAAGTATGGAGGTTTGAAATCGAATTAGTAAAACTATCGTTATTGTTAGAAAGCTGTCTATTTATTACACTCATGTCCATAAATTAAGGATAATGAAGTTCAGGCAAAGAAAGAGACAGAATCAAAACAAATTTGACTTATTTGTAAAGTCTATTCATTAAACCAAAGGTAAAGAGCAAAAAAGATGCTATATGTTTGACATAATTAATAAAAATTGTGATTTTTACTCCCTGGAGCAAATTTCAAAAAAGAACCTTTTACAAAAAACAGTATAACATGGTTAGTATGATGGTTAATACGGAGTATGTCTCCCGGACGATGCAATACAGGCCTTACAACGCCTACGCATGCTGAGTATCAAATTATCAATCTGATCTTGGGGAATATTACACCACTCATCAAGCAATGCCCTCAGAAGTTCCGGTAGACAGGTGCGAGGGGGTTGATGGGCTGCAATTCGTCGGCCAAGCATATCCCACACATGCTCTATTGGATTCAAGTCCCGTGAGTATGCCGGCCAATCCATACGAGTGATATCCTCCGATTGAAGGCATTCGTCTACAATGTTTGCACGGTGAGGACGGGCGTTGTCATCCATAAACAGAAATTCAGCACCCATGGCGCCCCGAAACAAACGTACATGCTGTTCCAGAATGACATCCCGATAGATGTGGCCTGTCATCGTTACACTCTGAACATGCAGGTCAGTTCTGGAACCAAGAATAATTCCTCCCCAAACGAGCCATCCTGCACCACCGTAACGGTGTCGTTCAGTGGTGTTCTCTTGGTGGTAACGGGTACCTGGCGCTCTCCATATGAAAGTCCGGTGAGAATCAGACTGCAAACTTAAACCTGGACTCGTCGGAAACATCACACTAAGACCACTGTTGCGGTGTCCACAATGCATACTCTCTACTCCAGGTTAATCGCAGGCGACAGTGAGTTGCGGTAAGGGGAAACATCTGACAGGCCTACGAGCATATAGACCAATGTGCCCTAAGCGTCTGTACACGGTCTGCCTTGAAACTGTCGATACCGGTAGCTGAAGAGAGCTGACGAGATAGGTCTGATGCTGTGCTCCGTCTTTTTCTTTTGGCAGTAACTGCCAAATACAGGTCCTCATTCGGCGTTGTAACTCGGGGGCGACCTGTGCTGTAACATCTACTCACATTACCATCATCTTGGAATCGTTGCCAAAGCCTGGAGATGACACTCTGGGCGATTCCAAAGTTCCTCGGATACTTCCAGCTGGGTACGTCCACATTCCAGTCGTCGATAATTCTCCACGTAAAAAATCATCCAAATGCTTCCTTTGTGCCATAACTGTGCGGTTATTGCACTGAAGGCTTTTAAAGCGCTTGTGAACAATTTTACTTCTTTGCCACCATTCTTTATATACCCCTCTCTTACACTCTCGTCATTGTGACGTACTATCCGCGCCATCTGGTGGTTTCCTGTAATTTGCTTATTCTTCTTCAAGATGTGTGTGATAATTCTACAGGTGAAATTTTTATTTTAGAGTTCAATTTCTGTGTGATTCTGAATTATCCTTAATTTATGGACATGAGTGTAGTTTAAGAAATTTTATATGTCTTATTATTTCATCATAAATATATAACTTTCAATATTAAACATGAGTATAAAAAAGTATAAAACTAAAACCAAAACTTTTATATCACGAGTTTAATATTCCACATTTTAAACCACACGTAAAATATGATCTTTTTCATTTCTTTTATCGTAGATTCTGATTTTTAAATTCATTCCCGTTAAGTAAATCTTCCGTACACTTTAAAAAACGATAAATGTATCTACAAAAAAATACATTTTAAAATACCGTGCATTTTATAAACCTCTCTCTCTCTTACGTACATGCACGCACACACGCACGCACTCACGCACGCACACAAGCACACACACATATGCACGCACGCACATACACACGCACGCACACGCACGCATGCACACGAACGCCCGCACAGAAACTCGCGCACCAACTCGCAACACACACATATACACAAGCCATCAGACAAATAAACCAAGTTACTTAAATGCCGCTTCACTGCAACTTTGTACCTCCTTCGAAATCCATGGCAACTGTATGATATGCAATCTGTACCGAAGAAACGATATGACTTTATGACACTTTCTAACAAGACAACCATAATT
>BMAO01027178.1:0-52962 GCA_019973975.1 Trichonephila clavata | reverse complement strand
TATACGGACTTTTTTCAAAAATTGCCAAATTTTTTTTCGCCGACGGTAGTTGCCAAGGAAGCACAGGGTTGCATTCCCCCCCCCCCTTAGCCGCCGGGAAACGCCGCGATACTCCCCCCCCCTCCCTCCTGAATAAACAGTTTTGCAAAGTTCCGGTCTTCGATCTAAGTTTGCCCCCCCCCCCGCCACCTCTGTAGGAAAATTAATGGTGGGATTCTTTCTAACTTTAGTAGTAGCATAAAAATGAAACATGTAATATTTTTTCCTACATAAAAAAAAGTAATACCAATATTAAACTAAAAAAGTAGTGAAAGGACAAATTTTTGTAGAACTAAATGTAAATAGTTAATGATTATTTTAGCAATACTGCATTGAATTTAAGAATAAAAATCTATTTTTAAGTGATTCAGAATAGTAATGAACAAATTGTTCTATTTATCATCATTAAGCCTAGAAGAGAAACATTAAAATTTAACATATTAAAGCAAATTAACATTAAAATTAAAGTCATAAATTAAATATAAGGAGAATCTTTCTTGCTTACATTGAATAAATAAATATAAATATCATTAACTTACCTTGCAGCACTTTATGTATAAAAAATTGTCACACAATGGCCAAAGTCATCACTTGTCAGCAAGATAGATTGTGATAAAATCGTGGTGATAAAAAAATCTTGTTTAAATTCCCTTTTAAAGAATTTTGACCTAAGCCCTCTCAGCCCAGTTGATGTCCCTAACAATTTCTAAAAACTTATTGAAACAATCCAGTCCCTGCTGTTTGCTTCATTTTCTAAACTTATATACAGCAACAAATGAAATTTTAATCTATTTTTCTATTGCAGGTAGGGAGTGAATCTGTAACATGCTTCCAAGTGCCTTCTATGGTATTTGTGTGGCAATTCGTTACTGGATTTACAAAATGAAGGCTATGATTTAACGTCAAATGATCAACCTTCTTTTCCTAAATTTTTAAATGCCCTCCATTTGTTGGAAAAATCATAGTTCCAGGCTCTATCCATTCCTGTAAAATGTTGACTAGAATCTCACAAGATTTGTTGAGTACTGCTTCCATTCTGAAGTCGATTTGTCGACTTCTGCATAATATAGAATAACTTCAATGACAAATTGCCCCCAATCTGCAACTGTATCAGAAGATAAATAGAAATAAGCTTTGGTCTATTTTGTTCTGGTTCCCATGATCAAATGATTAGTGAGACGAAAAATCTCATTTAATTTTAGTTTGCTGCAACTGAACCACAAGCCAAGATGTATGGTTTTAGTTGAACTACAAGCCATGATGTATGGTTTTAGTTGAACCACATATCTTGTTATTCCTGGAATTTCTGCTAATTCTATGATTAACTATCTAAATAGAATTTTTCTTCTCAAACTTCATCAGAACATTACAATTGCAGTAAAAAAATTCTAATTTAATCAGATGAGTTTTTCTTGCAAAATCTAAAAATAGTTTCCTATCCCTACATATTTCATAAACAAAATCAAGATTAAATACTCCCTTTTTCTCCCCAAATATGGCTTTTTGCTAGAAAATAAAACAGGAACTGTTTCTGACAGAACTTTCTTATACTTGGGATAAACACTGCAAATAGTCCATGGTTAGAGGGAACAGGTTACAATATTTAAAGGTATATAAAATAACAAAGTTTTTAAAATTTAAATTAACCTCTTTGTAAATTAATAATAATAATGTAAAAATTGATAGTCAGCCTAATCTATAACTGGAATAATTTATCAATAAGTAAAAATGAATGTTAATGAATAACTAAATAATATTAATAAATAATATGGATAAAGGCACATTAATAATAAAAGAATACATTTCCTAATTATGACAAAATTAAGTCAACCTAAGCAATAATTAAATAATTTTTCAGTAATTAAGAAGAAATATTAATAAGTAATATGAATAAGAAATAAGGTAATAATAAAAGAATTGAAATACAACCTAATAATTAAAGAATATTCAACCTAATCAATAATTAAAAATAAACTTTAATAAATATTAAATATAACTATTTTTTATAAATAATTTTTAATATTATTAATTTTAAAATTAAATAAAAAAATATTAATTTTTAATAAAGAATAAAAATTATTAATTTTAATATTATTAATAAATATTAAATAATTATGCTAAATTAATTAATATTAAATAAATATTCTTTATAAATATTAAGAAATAACAGGAAATAAGGCAGTGAATTCTTGTCCAGAAATATCTGTCTGAACAGTTGAAAATCCAAGATGAAAAGAAGGGTGTCTGAGGGAGAATTTCATAGCTCCCCCCCCCCCCTCCAAGAAAAAAACATTACTGATTGGAAAATTCGCCATAAAACGAAAAACCCCGCGAAACCGGACCGGAAAACAGGGGAATCATGGTAGACAGAATCTGGCGCAGAATCGCCGAAAAGAGCGCCAAAAAAACTGCCAAAAAAAGTCCGTATATCGAACTTGTGCCTCGAGTTTTAGTAGGGAATTGTTGATTAAAGAAATAATGTGATCAAACAAATTTACAATTCAAGACATTTATCACATTATTCATAGCAATGGTGATCATAATTCATAGTGGTTTCCAAAAATCTGGCCATGAACCTCTTAAGTGAAATAACTATTTCAATGCATAATAGAAAACTTATAAATTTAACTATATTAACTGAATGGCAAATGTTAACATAAAAAAAAAAATTTTAATAAAACAGTGTGATATCGGAAGTAATATTTGTTCAAAATACAACTTACGCTTTAAAAAACATATTTTTTTTTTTTTTTTTTACATAAGATGGGTGAACCAATGAGATGGTTATTTTCGTAACAATAAAAAGAATATATAACAATGCTTTCTTTTTAACTAAGAAAAATTTGTTGCATTCACTTCAAATATGGGGATCATGTACTAAATAAAACTAAAATGTTTATTGGAGGTACGATTCTTCTATACTGTCATATTTTAGACAAAATATTAAATGCAAAGGAAAAATTCCGTTTCTATTTAAACCTGTATAGACGGTCGCACCTGCGATTGGTTTGACCTTCACTGTGCGACGCTTATCATTATTTATGTACAATATTAGCTTTCCTAAGAAAGTTGTATTCTAGACTTAATTTTTATTCTAATTTTTTTTTCACTATGTAAAAATCAGAATTAATTTATTTTAACATTCATAATAATGGAATTGGATTTCAAATGTTTCTCTTTGCATTAAAACTTTCGCGGAACCCCTGAAGTTGTTCATGCACCCTAAAATAAGTTCTAATTTTCTCCGGACCCAGTCAGCAGTGACAAGAACCCCCAGGGATCAGTAGAAACTATTTTGGGAACCTATGACTAATAGAATCTGAAAAAACTCCATCAAAAATCTGCTGTGTTTTTTTTTTCGGAAATGTAGTAAGGGCTATTAGAAATGCGTGAGCATACCATCAAAGCAACTCATGGTAAGAAGCTAATGTTAGTTTAGTTCTGATAAATTGGTCCAATGCATCTCATGGACCCTCTTCATATGAAATAAAATGGATATGCAATGGATTTCACAATACGATTTGTTGTTGTTTTTTTTCGGTCAGGACAGATCCCGTACTGGAGATGAGTCACCAATTTTCCACACCATACCATGTGAAAAAAATGAGGTTTAATTCGATTTAGAACAACCTTCATTTAACTTCACAGTCGAATCAAGACAGCTTAATTTTTGTGTCTGTAAACTATTTCCTTATCCAAAATTAAATACTTGTTTCTCTTTGTAAATATCATTAAAATTATTTTTTTTACATCCAAATTTACTATAGTGTGTGTGTGTGTGTGTGGCCGAGACTCCCATATACATAAAAAAAAATCAAAGGAAAATTTCATTGTTAATTAACAATGATGGAAGATAGATTTGAAATTTAGTGACCTGAAGGTCGCGTGTTCGAAACTAGATTCCAGCCAAGAATATTATGTTAGATAATGAAGAGAGCACGTTTTTAATATAGCTGTGCTTAAAAATCCTCACATGCAGATTTCCCTGAGAGATATAATTCAGTTAACATCACTGATATTTTAGAATGGTTAGAAATGGAAGATCCACATAGCAAAGAATTTATTATGTAGCTTTGATGAAACATCGAATAAATAACAATCACAAAAATTGTAGGCGTTTGCTTATAAAATTTCAAAATCGCTTACTTAAAAGGTATTTTCCGGCGTATTATACGCACCTTCTTTTTTACGACGAAAGCCGAAATGTACATAAGCAAAGCTCTTATCTTTTAACAAATACGGTTCCCATAAAAACAACACGTCACGAAATATCTCATTGTAGTGCTCTTCAGTCTGGCGGACAGAACAACAATAAAACCTATGATTATTTTTTTTAAAAAACCGACATCACACAAAATTTAATTTCCCGAAAGATGTTTTCATTCATGTGCGTGGTGACCACGGTAGCCAAGTGGTCAAGATATCGGATCATGGCTGTCATGTCATGAGTTTGAGCCCAGTACCACTGAAAACCCACCGTGTAAGATAGTGATGCACTTTAAATCTGTCGACCCGTTGGTGTGGTGTGGTAGTTAAGAGAGGGGGTGCCAGCACAGGTGTCGTCCTTGTCACTTGACCATAGTTCAAAACTACAAGGTCCGTCGTCAAAAGCCCTGGTGTAGCTGAACAGTGCGACGTTACTATTCACTCATATTCAGATGAATGGACGGAAACAGTGCAAAATGTTTTAATAAGAAATGTTTGTTCAAAGCGTCCTGAGGTCTTAAAGAATACAGAAAGTCTTCTTGTATGGGAAATATTCAGATCTCATCTAAACGATAATTCGAAGAAATTGCTAACAGGTTGTAGCCCAAGCTTGGCAGTTATTCCAGGCGGATGATTGCCATTAGATTAACATTTACAGTGTTTGTATTAATAAACCGTCCGAAGCCAATTTAAAACGACAGTAGATGTTAGAAGGTGAAAACTATTTACAAAAAGAGGGCAAGTACATAAGTAGAAATCTAATATTTGACATGTTCCTCTTTATTTTTAAAGTTATCGTTTTTATGCCTAATGTATAACGTGCACCCGAACATTTCGATCTAATTTTTTGTGTTAAAAGTGCACTTAAACTGTCGAAATGCTTAAGATTTATTCAATAATATGAGAGAAATCGTTCGTACTTCATTATTTTAAAGAGCAAAATATTGTAATGTCATTGTGGAACTCACAGATAAATATAACTTTAAAAAATCTCAATGTTTCTTAATATTGGATACTTTCTTAACCTACGAATTTCAATAATTCTTTCTTCTCATAAAGTTGCTTAAGAATATGACGCTATTTTTGAGATAAAGCATATGCTCAATCAATAATCAGCAAAAGTAGCTAATTACTTTTTTTTTTAAAAAGCCTATGCATATTCATATTTTTCGAGATTCCATTAAAATGTTACGAATCAAAGTTTTATTAAGAAGAAAAAATATTTTTT
Source organism: Trichonephila clavata (assembly GCA_019973975.1). Classification (NCBI taxonomy): domain Eukaryota; kingdom Metazoa; phylum Arthropoda; class Arachnida; order Araneae; family Nephilidae; genus Trichonephila; species Trichonephila clavata. Next base: position 47,489 of record BMAO01027178.1, on the reverse strand, counting down.
TTTTCATTATTGAAATCAAAACAGTTACCGTTCCTGAAAAAAAAAATATTACCGAAAAATTTTGATAAAAAAATATTGTCGGAAAAGCCGTATCATTAAAAAATTCTTTAATAACAAAAAGGTATCTTTTTTTTTTAAATACATCTGATTCCTAATGGTTCATACAAAAAAGGAAAAAAAATCCAATGGATTGATTATTAAATATGTGTATTAAGAATAAGCACCTTTTTGATACATTTCTCTAATATTCTTTCATGCAAGAGCTTCCGGTTAATTGATAGAAAACGACGTAACAGTTTTTCTTTATTTCTTAGTCTCGAAAGAAACTTAAACCGTATTATGTGAATGAAAAACGACTGAAAGGAAATTATAAAAGTACGAAACATTTAAGCGGAACTTATTGATGAGTAAAGTAATTTGATGAACATTTAATGATCGTAGGACCTTTTAAAAAGTACTCTAAACAAAAATAAAATTCTTCACATACTCATACATCATGAAATTTTAAAATTCAGTCAAAATCAATATGCTTAGGGAATAGATGGCGTTGTAATATACAGCTCTATTTTTAAGGTTGTTTTCGCCATATGTACGAAAAGCGTGAACTTAACGCGGAGCACATTTTCAGACAGAAAAAATGCCTCAATTTGCATAAAAATTTGTTAAATCGTAACTTATGTATTTGTTTATACACTCATATCCATAAATTAAGGATAATGAAGTTCAGGCAAAGAAATAGACAGAAGCAAAACAAATTTGACTTATTTCTAAAGTCTATTTATTAAACAAAAGGTAAAGAGCAAAAAAGATGCTAAATGTTTGACATAATTTATAAAAACTGCGATTTTTACTCCCTGGAGCAAATTTCAAAAAAGAACCTATTTACAAAAAAATATATAACATGGTTAGTATGATGGTTAATACGGAGTACGTCTCCCGGACGATGCAATACAGGCCTTACAACGCCTACGCATGCTGAGTATCAAATTATCAATCTGATCTTGGGGAATATTACACCACTCCATCAAGCAATGCCCACCGAAATTCCGGTAGACAGGTGGGAGGCGGTTGACGGGCTGCAATTCGTCGGCCAAGCATAGCCCACACATACTCTATTGGATTCAAGTCCGGAGAGTATGCTGGCCAATCCATACGGGTGATATCCTCCGATTGAAGGCATTCGTCTACAATATTTGCACGGTGAGGACGGGCGTTGTCATCCATAAACAGAAATTCAGCACCCATGGCGCCCCGAAACAAACGTACATGTTGTTCCAGAATGACATCCCGATAGATGTGGCCTGTCATCGTTACACTCTGAACATGCAGGTTAGTTCTGGAACCAAGAATAATTCCTCCCCAAACGAGCCATGCTGCACCACCGTAACAGTGTCGTTCAATGGTGTTCTCTTGGTGGTAACGGGTACCTGGCGCTCTCCATTGGAAAGTCCGTTGAGAATCAGACTGCAAACTAAACCTGGACTCGTCGGAAAACATCACACAAGACCACTGTTGCGGTGTCCACAATGCATGCTCTCTACTCCTGGTTAATCGCAGGCGACAGTGAGTTGCGGTAAGGGGAACACATCTGACAGGCCTACGAGCATATAGACCAATGTGCCCTAAGCGTCTGTACACGGTCTGCCTTGAAGCTGTCGGACCGGTTGCTGAAGAGAGCTGACGAGATAGGTCTGATGCTGTGCTCCGTCTGTTTCTTTTGGCAGTAACTGCCAAATACCAGTCCTCATTCGGCGTTGTAACTCGGGGGTGACATGTGCTGTAACATCTACTCACATTACCATCATCTTGGAATCGTTGCCAAAGCCTGGAGATGTCACTCTGGGCGATTCCAAGTTCCTCGGATGCTTCCAGCTGGGTACGTCCACATTCCAGTCGTCCGATAATTCTACCACGTAAAAAATCATCCAAATGCTTCCTTTGGGTCATAACTATGCGGTTATTGCACAGAAAGGCTTTTAAAGAGCTTGTGAACAATTTTACTTCTTTGCCACCATTCCTTATATACCCCTCTCTTACACTCTCGTCATTGTGACGTACTATCCGCGCCATCTGGTGGTTTCCTGTAATTTGCATATTCTTCTTCACGATGTGTGTGATAATTCTACAGGTGAAATTTTTATTTTAGATTTCAATTTCTGTGTGATTCTGAATTATCCTTAATTTATGGACATGAGTGTAATATAGTGCTTTTAAAATTTCAAAATGTTTCATAGATAATTAGCTTTTTAAAAAAATGTATTTGAATAGCTCATTTAACATTACGGTATAAGAAAAAAACTCGAAATACATTTTATAAAAGAAAAAAAATTTTCAATTAGGATAAAAATGAGTAATATGATAAAATAAGTGATTCTCTTCGGGATAGTGAAGTCAGAATATAATATTAATGTTCGAGTACTGTTTTATATGAAGAATATTCTGAATTTGGTTCATATTCTTTAACATTAGCCGGAAACAGCCTTTCCATAAAGAATGAGTGATGTATAGGAAAAAATGTATATGAGAGCGGTATATGAGTGGGCTGAATGAATTTGAGTGAGGCTGTATTGGGTGTACCAAAAATAGCGCACAAACTGTGCTTAGCCAGATTCCTCGTTGGGTGTGCATAAAAAATACCCAAAGAAATATATTTGTACAATCCATAGTTTACAAGTAAAATACTGTAAATGATGATGAATGAATGAATGATGGGACTCTGATTCATTTCTGTGCTCCTGTGCGTGATTTGGCTGGATATGGCATATTTCGGCCACCTGATCAGACGTTGGGCTCCAGTTCTGTGGCCATTACGATCTCCATATCTCACACCGTTGGATTTTTTTGCTATGGGGTCATATCAAGGATTTGGTGTATCGAGACATAGTGACAACAAAAGTTGACTCAGTTTCTCGTATGCATGCTGCTTGTACTTCGATGGACAGTCATCCCTGCCACGGCGCTCTTAAGTTTGCCTCATTATGCATGGGGGACATTTTGAACATCTGCCTATTGAAATACTTAAAAATACAGCTGTTAAAGTGTCCAATACATGAACTTTTTCCTTATAACGGCATACTTTTTTTTTGTATTTTTCTCGTAAACTATGTATCATACATTGGGCATTTTTATGTAACTCCAAAAGAGGAATCCGAGTATGCTTTTTTGTGTGCTATTTTTGGGACATCCTGAATAAAGAGAGTATGAATGTACATTAATATAACACTATCAAGCAATACGAGGGCTATTAGTGACGGTCCTCGTAATTTTAAGTCAACGTCTAGTAACGAGGACGATTACTGAGCTGGGAACCCCTCTCCGTATTTCCACATCATGCCCAAGGGGGGACTTTGAGCTTTGAGAGATTTGACGCACATCAATAAATCATTATCACATTTTGTAAAATGTGAAATGTAAAATTGAAATAAATTTATCACATTTTGATAAATGGTGGATTTTCAGTAGCCCTTGGTCTCGAATGACGCCAACCCCAAATGTATCAAATTATAGTCAAAATCAGCATCTTTAGGAAATAAATAAGGCTGTTTCAACAGTCTGTACAAGACAAAGGATGCGTAAGATAGGAGAGAGAGTGAGTGATTGAGTGAATATTAACATTACCTTATTCAGCTGCACGAGGGCTTTTGGCGACAGGCAGCGTAATTTTGAACCATGGTCAAGTGACGCGGACAACACCTGAGCTGGAACCCCCCTCTTCTAACTACTACACCACACCAACGGGAGGACGTTTGAGCTCTTGATAGATTTAACGTGCATCGCGCCCCTACACGGCGGGTCTTCAGTGGTACTGGGCTCGAACTCATGACACGCTAGCCATGATCCGATGCCCCGAACACTTAGCTACTGCGGCCGATAGGAGAGAGAGAGAGAGAAGAGTGGTCTGAGAGTGAATTTGTGCGTGGTTATCTAAAGAGTGGAATAGCGTAGTTTAAGTAGTTGTAAAATAAACTTATTACTTAATCAGGAAATCGTCGAAATGATATTAATATGGGTAATGATATCAGCAACAGTTTATTTAAAATTAACTCAGATACGTCTCAGAAATTTATTTTGAAACAATAAATCTGATATAACTATATCATCATGCAAGATATTCTAAACACAAGAAATTTTCATAAAGAACGTTTATTCGAACTTCAGAAACTTGCAAGAAATATTTCCTACAACTTACATTTAATGGAAATGCTTACTTGTCTATACAACCAATTGAATTCATTGATTTTAATTCGTTTCGGACAGAAAAACGTATGTTCAAACAAAAAGTAATTTCTCGCTAGATATTAGAAAAAAGAAAAATTCAAAGGAAATAGTGAATATATTTTTTTTTCTCTGACTTTTTTTCATATTAAAATAATACTCTTCCCTCTGGATTTTTTATCATTTTTCTCTTTGAATCTGATGTATCAACTATTTATGTAATAACCTATAGCAATGAATTTATTTTCAATACATGCTTTTCAAAGATATATTTTTGTTGCATATATTGTAAGAATGGTACATTTCTTTCACTGTTTAATTAAGAAAATTAAAAATATTTTCAATTTATTAAAGAAAGTTCAATTCTGAGAATATTTTCAATTTTATTCATGTATTCATAATGAAACTAAATCATATTCACCTTGCCAATTTTCTCAATTCATATTCATCTTTCAATAATTGGATTTTTACAAAATCCTGCTGAGGGATGCTTTAAAAAACATTTATCAAAATATTATTAAAATTCCAAATCATAATTTAAAATTATTCGCTGAGCAATAATTTTTTTCAATCTTTTTTGAATTTGTATTTTGCACCAAGTTCAAATTAAAATATCCTAAATAAACAAATTGCTTTTTCTGATAATAATTCAGACTGGTGAAAAGCGATAATACATTCAGGAATTGATGAAAGACACCACATAATAATGCCCTTACATTTTCAATTTGGTTAGAATTTTTCAATTTTTAAAGAAACTTGAAAAAATTAAACTACCATCATACTTTGAGTCTTTCATTCTTTGTAAAATAAAAGTACATTTCACTGAATTAAGTGAACTATTTATCATTAAGAATATTCTATTTTTGGCTCCTGCTATTTTATATTAATTGAATTTATCGAACGAAAAAAATCAGAATAGACAAGGATTTGATTTTTGAGCCGTTTAAACTGGTGTTTTAAATAAACTAAAAAGATGCAACAACCCATGAAGGTTAAAGCCTACTGAGCCCATCTCAGTTTTCATGACCTTCGGTACTGAGGTGCATGGATAGATGTGGTCATTCTGACACCAGTAAGTGGTCATTCTGACGCAAAACCCCCAGGGTTTAGTTCAAAAGCAAGCTTGGTTATCATTTATCGATTCACTGAAGAGATGAAAGGCTGAGTCAGGTCTGGGTTTTGAGCCCCGGACTTGAGGTGTCGAAGAGCGTTACTCTGCCACTCAGCCACTTGGCTTCGGTATCATAAATTCTAAATATATAAACATTGAAATAACATAGATTTTTGCACTGAGAAGTTTAAACAAGGAAATTAAAAATTACCCAAACGTAGATCAATTTCTAATACTGCTTTGGAATATGTATCTACAGAATGAGAAAAAAAATTATAATACTCCAATTTATTTTTAATGGTCAAGCCCTTAAAATAATTTGCTAGTTATAATAAAGATGCTTACATCGCTTAAGCAATTCGATTTCAAAGGATTCTCAATTATAAAATGAATGTAAAATTCTTGGGAGTTTGGGACACTTTGTATAAAAAATTGGAAAACTTTATACGCTTTACGGCCCTGTTATTCTCAGTCTAATAAAAATCAAAGAACTCCTAGCCAGTGAAATGATATTTTATGAATAATTCACTATTATGAAGGAATTTTTGAAAAATTTATGAGTATACTGCGATTTATTTTTTTTTCTTTACTCACCCATCCACTTTATATAGCAATAACCTCCAGCGAAAAGCAATGCTCATTTTTTTACCCAAATTGGAACAAAAACACAAAGCTAAAAATATGCCTGAATATTAGTAACATCCAAAAGACTTATAACAGTAATTAACGATTTATTAGTAATATTTATTGACAAAATTATAAGAAATAAAAGTTCAGTAATAGGATTCTGAGCATTTGCTTTGTCACATATTTTGAAAATTCTCAAATGTCTTCATTTAAAAGTTTAAGAATCCTATGTGTTTCTAAAGCGATGGTACAATAATTCAAACGAACGAAATTGAAATAATTTTAAAACATACTACATAGACAGGTAAGAGTTTATATACTTGGTAAGCACAAAAGATGGACCCAATTTTAAAAAAAAAAATCATATTATCCAAACTACTGCACATATAAAACCAAAAAAACCAAGTTTTTGTAGTATAAGAGTAAATATATTAGTATAGGAATATGAATATAAAGAGAGATATACCAAGTTTTTTTCTTTTAGTTACAATTGTTCGATGTGTGACCATTTTGCTACACGGCAACGTCCAATCTGTAATCCAGTTCGTTCCACACATTTTGTAGCATCACTGTATCAATGGTTCGTAATGCTACACAAATGGTTACGTGTCGTCCTATGCTATTTATTGTGCCAATTGCAAATGATACAATTCTAAATATCCTTTTTTTCGTAAAATTTTCCGAACAGATTTCTGGGACAAGTTCACAGGCGGCAACTCTCAAAGACTTACATGGACTTCAGCTTTCTGCCTCATCCTCTCCATTTCTTCTTCCGAGATTCGTGCCCCCCCCCCAGCCGCTGCTTTTCTTTTTACACAAACAACCTGTTTTGTTTGTTTGTTTTTAAATTGATGATACCATCGCAGAATGCTCTTGTTGGCTGGTTCTGCTTTTCCGTAGCGAGATTTCTAAATGCACGTTGAACCGAAATAACCAAAAAAATTCATACACACTCTAATACGTAAAAACTCGTCTCTGTCAATGCCACCATACTTGGATTTCAATCACAGTGATCTTGAATGTGGTGTTGATTATTGATTGAAAAAATTGGTATGTTTCTCTTTAAATTCATACATCCCTTATTGTAATTTGTGCAGTAGCTGTTGTGAAATATGGACCAGGTGGTCTGAGTGGGTGGAGCGTGGTTGACACCACCCTCAGACCCCCCGTGGTCTATCTCGATAGAAACCATATGTAACGGATTCTGTCTCAGTTGGATTCTTGAACTTGGCTTCAGCATAACTAGACATGCTGTTGTTAACTCGTATATTTTTAATCGGACTCTTTTTCTTGGCTTCGGCGTACCAAGTGTCGTTGTTTAATAGGTTTTTTTTATCTCGAATGTCAGAATTCTCTTTAGTTTCAGTCTAATTAATGTAATGGTTTAAATTGTTAAAGATTGTTAAGTTTATTGTTGAAAGTTATCGTTCCAAATAAATCCAGGAAAATACAATTCTAGGACTCCAGAATATTATTATTATTTTATAACACCACACATACGCACCAGTATTTATAAGTAGCTTCGATAATATGATTTAAAATCGGGTCTATCTTTTATGCTTACCATATACTATGTATTTAGAAAATGATGGGGGAAAATGTTTGGCATTTTTCGATTAGAAAATAAATAAACTGCTTAAATTACGAAACTTAGTAAAACTGCTGATATTTTGTGAATAGTTCCATAGTAGTCTCATATTTACTAATTGATTTACTTTATTCGATTATTTAAATATATTTCATTTTATATGCCTAACCTAACCATACCAGCATATCCGAGAACTTTGATATTTAGTTTAATGCTCTTCTGCTGTATTAAAGTTTTCTAGAAGTTAATATTGTAAAATACATTAACCTTTATCATGTTAGAGGTTAGGTATTTCGTCAGCTCGGAAGCTGTTCTCTTTATACATTCATTTTCTTCTTTCGTCATATGTATAAGGATATTGAAATTCCTGTCACACATATTAGAATATATAAAGCTTTTCTCTCGTGTGTAAAATACATATAAGGCTTCTCTCATATAAAATGGAATATATAAGGCTTCTTTTATATTTATTCAGTAACGAGAGATAAAATTACTAAATGTCAACTTTTATATAGTTAGCTTTCTGAATGTGAATGTAGAGGGCATAATTCCCTCCAAGTTTCGGAGTGCTGTAATAAAAAACACTAAGACGAATGCATAAAAAAAGAACCTATGTAAGTACACAGAAAAAAATTGAAGTTTTATTTACATTCTTTAAGTGTGTTCTATATGTGAACCATTGGTCGCACGGCATATATCAATATGCAATACTCCAATGAATGCCATACTCTACTCAACATAGTACTATCAACGTTCTTGATAGCACGTGTTATCCTTTCTTTGTTCTCTTTGTCATCCAAAAACTTGGTTTTTTACATAAAACCGAATTTTTCGTCCCCCATTTGCCGCGTGATGCAGCAGAAATGCAAGAAAGGATATCCCGTGTTGCCAATAACATTGATGAGTAGAGTATGACAGGAACTAGATAATTACATAGATGTACGCCGTGTGACTAAAAGCTCTCATACAGCGGTCACAATAAGTATTTGACACGCGATGATTTCTGCATATATTGAATTAATAAATAAACGCTGTATAAAAAAAAACAATTTTTATTTATTTTAAACCAAAAATAATTAATTATTTAATGCAATATCTTTTGCAATACATTAAAGTGTAATGAATTAACAAAATCACCATTATTTCATTCAAAGACAGTTAAACAACAAAAGAATTCGATAAAACATAAAAATAAATGAAAATAATTCAAATAATATAAAAGTAATATCTATATAGTTGCTCTTCTTTCCTCTCCGAAGGAAGACTTGTTTTAAGGTATCCGACTACCTTAAAATTGTGAATTTTGCCAAAAATTAACAATTTTTTTTTATAATTTTGTTTTATAAGTTATCTTATTAGCTTTATAAAAATACCAAGTTTATTATTTGCCGTTCAGTAGAAATAAACTTCAAGCGTTTTAGTAAAAGTATATGCCATTCCTTTAGCAAGATGCCATACTTAAAAAAGCGTTTTACTCGAAATGTGTCATTTTTTTTAAATACTCAACCGGGGCAGCGATCACCAAAAAAGTTTTGAAAATAATTAACTTAAATTTTTTCTGTATGCTCTGCATAATAGTAGAAGTGTTTTAATCTTTAGATTTATCAATCACTGTTTTATTACAAAATTTACAGTCCCTTATGTGAATATAATCACTGTTAAGAAATTTCATATAATTAAGATTAAATGCTCTAGTTTTTGTAAAAATTAAAATATCTCTTATCCTGAAGGTCATTTCAAAAATGAACAACATAGCAACACATCAGAATTGAAAAATTAAAAATCTGTTTATAAACTTTTGGTACAGAATGAGCCATATTTATGTTATTTTTTGTCAATTTTATCCCATCCCCCCCCCCCATTTTAGTAATAATATTTCTTTTTCTATTCTTAATTTTAACATATTTTTCTTCAATTTACTAAGCAAATCTGAAACCCACAAAAAAAATCCTCATATCTCCCTTTTTTTTAAAAAAGTTGTCTCTAGTGGTCGGATACCTTAAGCGCTGTGCCATTGATTTCACCCAATTTTCTGTCACCTCTTGGTCAATTTTCACCCATTCCTCCTCAAAAGATCTTCATTTGACGTTTGCTAGGAAAATGGGGCTCTATTGACATTTTTTTCAATATACTCCTCGGGTGTTCAATTGGGTTGAGGTCTGGACTTAGGACGGATGTTCTTATAACTTTTGAGCAGTTGTATAACAGTCAAAGTCTTGTATTGTGAGCGCAGTGTTTTAGGTTATTGTCTTGTAAAAATTGGTAGTCGTTTTCGATTTCCAGTTCTTCAGCAATGGCTCGCAAATTTTCTTTTAAAATCTATATACATAATACAGAAGGTCCATCATGCCATTAATTGCGACAATATTTTCCTCCAAACTATTATACCTCCGTAACTTACTGGGGACACCACATATTTGTTTCATCCAACTCAATATTACATTTTCTGTAGACTATAATTTTGTGATCGCATCCAAAAAGATTAAATTTGCTCTCGTCTGCAAAAATTACATTGTGTCAGCATTCGACTGGTTTACTTGCATATTTTCTAATCAATTTCAGTCTTTGCATTGGGTTCTTTTTGGATATATATGGCTTCTTTCGAGAAATTCTAGTTTTAAATCCACTGTCCTGCAGTTAATTTCTAACAGTTTGAGGCGTAAACTCGAAGTTCAAACTATCCTTGGTAACTTTTGTCAAATTTGAAGCATTGGTTTTGGAGTCCTTTTTAAGTTGACATACAAGCCATTACTCAACCATTTAGGGAAATATTTTTGATCGACCCGATCTTGGCTTGTTATCAACCGATTTTTGCTCTTTATAATTTTTAATTATCTAGTGTACTCTTGTTCTTGGCCTATTTACAATAGCCGAAATTTTGTTTTCAGACAAACCATTTTTAAAGTTCACTAAGCAATTAAATTCTTAGTTTCCACTGACAACTCTCCTTGTTTTCGGCCCATCTTGATCACTGCTTAAATAAAACTTTCTAAATGCCCTCAAAAATAGTCCAAATGCTTCGAATTACAACGATTGCAACCACACTTAACGGTAATTTTGCTTCTCGGTATAAGAATTGATCAAAGCCTCTTACGTCGAATACTTATTTTGCTTGCCAAACTGCTTTTGAAAATCATAAACATGATTTTTTGCTTTAAATTATTTTTATAAATACAAAATCTTCTACATTAGAAACTGAATTGTTATACGCAACAAATAACGAAACATTGTTTCGTTGTTGTTGCATAGTAAGGTGTTTAAAGTCAATATTCGCAGAAATCGTTGCATGTCGAATATTTATTTTGACCACTGTATAGAACATCAGTAAAGTATGTTAATAAAACTAATTTTTTCTATTCTCTTTCATGTGTTCTTTTTTGTTATATTCGTCTAAGTTTTTTTTTTTTTACTATTGTGCTCCGAAACCTTGGGGGATGTTGTGAATAACCTTGTATTTCGAATGAGAAATTACTAAGTTGGCGTAACTTTGTAAATAACAATGCAAAATCAACAGGATTATGTCAGTGGGATCGTAGACAGTTATATATCAGATAATGTGCTACAAAACAGGCATGTACAGTATCTATCAAGCATTCGCTACTGTGTTGAGACTGTGCAAATAATAATGAATGCGACTATTAAAATCACAAAACAATTTACAAGTACTTGAAAATAAGATAACTTAATTAGGAATTAATTTATTGAATTAAAAAAAACTTGCTGCTCCTCTTTGACGGTATACTATACAAATTAAGTCTCGCTAATATTATTTCACAATATTCTAACTCTGGATGAATTTGAATACGTGTGAACATCAGACTGTTTTATTTTGGCAATTTTTATGATGTGGCTTTTTTAATAGATTCTCAATTAAAAGTTAATAAAAATTTAGTATCATGCTGGTTGCTTATTAAAAGTGAGGTTACCGGAATAGAATCATTATCGAACTGAAAAATTTGCAAATTTAGAGTGCAGTTTAGTTTAATATATTTCAAAAAGGCTTACCTTTGCTTTCAAGAGAAAGGATGTGAAGTTCTCTTGGCTGTCTTGAGAAAAAATAAAAACAACTCGTCCGGATTGCTAGATTTGTGCATATTTCTCCACATGAACTCCGTTAAGTGGGATAATCGAATCAATTATCATACATCCACGTATTTGTCATTGAAATCTGAAGCATACTTGTCCTGTTTTCCTTAAACCAGCTATTCTTTCACACAGGTCTTCTAATAAGGATGCGTATTCATTACTGTTTCTCGGCATTCCCAAATATATTCATCACTGGAATTCTTTCTAACCAAACGTATAGCATTCTTACAAACCCCACATTCAACATTTACAGAAAACAATCCTTTATCCATACACCACTCTATCAAACATTTGTTTCTTTCGTGTTTCAAATCATAAAAACTCACATAAATCATATTTTTTAGGCAAACTGTTCAGGAAAATTTGAAGGAATAAGAGCAAAAACGAGAAAGCGAAGAGGAAAAAACTTTTAATGAAAAGTACGAAAACCTACTTTCTAAAAACGATAATTTCCAAGAAAAGAACAATTAAATGATCAATCCGAAAACCGTCTGTCTCAATTTTTTGTACTAGATTCTCGATAGATATCTAGTACATAAAACACTTAACCTTCTCTGAATAGGACCACGTTTCAAAGTTTAGGGAGTAACTAAATAAAACAGCCAGGTAGAATGAAACCATTATCTCGCCATGAAATTTAAATAAACATCGCCAGTTACAACTGAAACCCAAATTCAAACTCTTGACACGCCGGACACTTTTTGCTTTGATGAAATTTTACTCTACAGATAAGACTACTGCTGCCTTCGTCACACACACAATAACCGTTTGGTCTTCAAAACTGATCTGAGTTATAAATGCTCGTAAATACTGTAAGTGGCAGTGGTAGACTAGTAGTCAAGGTATGGACTCGTGGCCGGTGTGTCATGAGTTCCAGTCTAGACCCACCGTGTAGAAAAGCGATGCACGTTAAATCTGTTGAGAGCTCAAACGTCCTCCCGTTGGTGCGGTGTGGAATTAGGAGAGAAGAATGCCAGCTCAAGTGTCGTCCTCGTCACTTTAGCATGGTTCAAAATTACGAAGTATCTCGCCAAAAGCCGTTGTATTGTTTTAAGTGGTGCGACGTTACTACTCAATCACTCACGTAAATTCTCTCAAGATTCCAGACCTTCATGTTTGCGCAAAAGCTCAAATTAAGACTTCGTCATCTCACCATTCATTTCAATAATTATCAGTTTCATGTAATAAATGCTTCTTCAAATATTAGTTTTCCTTTTGAATCAATGTTTATTAGAAGAAATAAGAGGATTTTGGAGAGAGGATCTCGTATTTTGTAAACATGGTTAAGCGTAAAGGATTTTTTTCTTTAACATTTATAAACCTCGTGCACCACGCAATGTATAACACGGGGGCATACAACACAGACAGAAGAAAGGATTACAACACAAACATCCATGCCTTCTCCGGGATTCGAACCCAGTCCCTACGGCACCGCAGTCAGCTTCACTGACCACTATACCGGATGGGCGGCGCGTAAAGGATTTGAACCTCCCATAAATCTCGGAATATGTTCATGTTAGCTCCGATTGATTTCGCGTGAACTTGCCATGCATCGCTTTTTAAAAGTTTAAATTCCATTCCCAAATCCACTTTCCACCGCTTACGGAATCTTATTTTACAAAGTTCTTATTATTGGTTCATTCATTGATTGCTTAATTATTTCGTACTTAGGAGCAACGTGAGGGCTATTGTCGACTCACATAGTTCTGAACGATCTTAAAATGACGAGAAGGATTCCTAAATTTATACTTAACTCTAAATTTTTACAACACGTCAATGTGACGCAACTTTAATATACATCAGCCCCTCTACAACACGATGGGTTCTAAGTAGTGTTATGGCTGAAACCTATTACTCGAAACCCTATTACCACTACATTGTCAAATACGAACTCGAGATTGTGAAACTTAAGCGACTGCATTATTATAGGACGCAGTATTATTTTTAGAATATTCTTCATACTCTAGAAATAGTCTTCTTGTTATTTCTATAAGTGCAACGTTTATAAATAATCATCTATATATATAAAAGAGAAATGCAACTCTCAACTCATTCACTCACTCATCACGATATCTCTGAAGCTATTAAACCTACTGCCTAATTTGGTATAAGCATGTTCCTTTCATGGAGTAGAGATCCACTAAGAATGGATTTTTTTTGCGAAAATCGACCCGTAAGAGGCGTTGTGCGGATTAAGCGGCTTGGAGATAAATATATTCCCGTTTTTGAACTACTAGAACTATAGACTTGAAATTTGGTAGGTATGTTCCTTTCATAGACTATAGATCCATTAAGAACGGTATTTCGAAAATCGACTTCAACGGACCTTGCGGGGATTAAGGGGTGTTATAGATAATTTCAACTTTAAACTATTAGTTCTGTGAATATTTGTAAATATTTGTAATCCTTCTCATAACCTCAAAGGATTTTTTCCCCTCATTCCTTTGTAAAATGTGTTTAATACTTACTTTCTCTGAGCCCCGTGTGATACTTTGTGGTGCGCACGCGGATTATATAACTGTTTTCATTAAAAAAAACTATCAGACTTACAATCTTGGAATTTAGAAAGTAGACAATTTCTTTCATAGAGTAGAGATCCTCTACAAAATGAGTTTTGCAAAAATTGATCCCCAAGTGCCGTTGTAGGGAATTAATGGGCGTTATAGATTATTATTTCCATCTATAAACTATTAAACATACAGTCTTAAAATTTGGTAAGCAGATTTCTTTCATAGAGTCGAGATCCGCCTTAAAATGATATTTACGGATATTGGCCCCCAAGTGGCGTTACGAGGGATAGAGTCGAGATCCGCCTTAAAATGATATTTACGGATATTGGCCCCCAAGTGGCGTTACGAGAGATTAAGAGACGTTGGTGATAAATATATATTCCTGTTTTTGAACTCCTTGCAGATTCCTTTAATGGAAAAAAAATCCACTACAAAATGGTTTTTACAAAAATTAACCCCCAAGTTGCGTTATGAGGGATTAAGGGGCGTTATAGATAAGTACTCCCGTTTTTAAACTATTATTCCTACAGACTTGAATTTTGGTTGACAGGTTCTTTTCATAAAGTAAAGATCCGCTACAAAAGAGGTTTTATAAAAATCAAACCATAATAAGAGGGGAGGGGGTGCGAGGAGTTAAGGGACTTTGGAGGTAAATATATTTCCTAATAGTATAATTCATGGACTAGAGTTTCATCACCCCAAAAGAGAGGGTTAAGGGGTTCTATAGATAAAAATTCCTGCTAAACGCATATATTTAAAATTTGGTAAGCATGTTTCTTTTGCTGAAGATCCACTATGGACGGATTTTACTAAAACCGACTCGTATCGGGGGAAGTGGGGAAATACTGGGGTGTATTGATAAAAAAATATTCCCGTTTTTGAACTACTAAACCTACAATAACGAAACTCGGTATGCATATTTCGTTTGTTGAATTGAAATTTGTTAAGAACGGGTCTCACGGAAATCAACCCTCAAAGGGGGTTACGGAGCTTATTGATAAAAAAGATTTAATTTTTTGAACTGTTAGATTTAGACTTAAAATTTGGCAAGCATTTTTATTTTGTTGAGTACAAACTCCCTAAAAATGAATTTTGCGAAAATCCACTTTGGAGGAAGGAGTTACGGGAGCATACAAGATTCTATTCTATTCAGTACTTATATATATATATATTTCAGTCTTAGATATTATTATTCAGAAGTCCTGTCCTTTTTTTAAATCAAAAGGTAAGAGTTACAATAATGTTTTTAATACAATCAAACGGTTAATGCTAGGATTCAGATATCAATAATTTATACACATATTCATACAGCATTATGAAATACCCAACAAAGCGGGCGGGTAATATACATGTATATATATAACTGGAATCTTACTATATCATATATAAAATATACACCATTCAAATCCAATTACAGTTTAAACTTGTTATTCCTTCACTTAGAGCAACACTCGATTCTAATCATTGAATTACCGCAGCCTGGGAAGTTACGAGAATCGTCGTCAAGTGCTCTTGAGTTGTTTTAAAGTGCGATGTTAATAAAAATCAAATCAAAACCGCAATTCACGCATATTTTGGTTTGGAGGCTAAGATCTTAATAGAGCTTCAAGAAAAGGGCTATTAGTAACATACCTCCACATTTTGAACCATGCTCAAGTGAAGAGGACAACAGATGAGCTGGCACCCCCCCCCCTCTCTCCATACCCCGCAAAATCAATGCAAGAACTTCAGCCTCGATTCATTTTAAGTAAATTTACTCCATTACACAATAATCACAGGAAACATTAAGGCCATAGTAGCCAAAGGCCAAGGAGGCGTAACCGACATTGTTGAGCAGTCGAATTGTGGATTCGAGCTTAGGACACTGATAGACGGGTCCTAAACCCCCTCCTCCGTGAAGCGACGTCACTCTCAAAGCAACTATCGTCGACGAACCTTGTAATTTTGAACTTTGGTCATGGGATGAACCGTGACTCTACTCTCTGGTTTCCCCGCTACGCCACCCGCCGTGCAGTATAGTTTTATGCATTTTAACGATCGATAGAATCTCAAACCCCTCAAGTGGATAGAATGTAGAAGTTTGAAGAAGGAATTCCAACTGACCTGTTGTCCTCGTCGCTTGTCCCTAGTTCAAAATTAAGGACCAAATATTGAGTGAACCACTTTTGTATTGCTTTTCAGTGGAAAGTTCATGAAAAAATCAATAAACCAATTCGGAATCATGAAAAAGAACCATTGATTCGCTACAAAACTATTATTCTACCACTTCCGTTACCTGGTCCCACCTGTTAAACTTTATCCACAACCAGAAGACAAGAACAATATCCTGAGTTGGTAATTCGTTTTTCTAACTTATATCACATCATGAGAAGGAATTTTAAGCCTAGTTTCATTTCCAAGGACTACCCCCCCCCCTCGAAGCCTGATTGGTTTATTTTAGTTACTCTACCAATATAGGTTTATCCAGATCCCCAAAGGTAAGAGGATGAAATACACTAAATAATTTCTGATAGTTTTGATTTTCCGTATTTATTCGAATCTAAGCCGCCATCAATTGTAAGCCATACCCTAAAACCCTAACAACATTTTGGGAAAAGTTGAAAATAGTGCAAAATGGTTTATCCCTATCCAATTTTATTACGAAATTTAAATAAATTTAAAATGAGAAGTAAATAAAAATTTATTACTTTACCAGTATTACAAAATTTTAAATACATACATGTACCTATAATTGCTCTAATTGCCCCATCAAACAAATTTTTTAGCTTAGACTCTAAGACGCACCCGACTTTCAATAACATTAGCATAGGGAAAAAAAGCGCGGCTTAGATTCGAGTAAATTCGGTATATATACGTGTGTGTGTGTGTGTGTGTGTGTGTGTGTGTGTGTGTGTGTGTGTGTGTGTGTGTGTGTGTGTGTGTGTGTGTGTGTGTGTGTGTGTGTGTGTGTGTGTGTGTGTGTGTGTGTGTGTGTGTGTGTGTAAGGATAATTAAATTAGATCTAAAATTAAAGCGCTAGCCACTTCTAACTTTTATTTTCCCGTTACATCTTCAAGTATTAAATTTATTACCCAATTCGGGAATAAAAAACACATGGCTTTAAAAGATCTTCCGCCGCTCCGACCATTAATTTTTATTACCTAGTATTTCAAATATACCTCTTCAATAAGGAATGTACTTGAACAGACATCTGGCTCTTGAGAAGCCGTGGACTCTTGAGTTTTAACACGTGTCCGTCTCTCTCTCTCTCTCTTTTCAAAACAGATTACAAAATGATCTAACGGAATAAAGACGGTTAAATTAAAGTGTCTTGATGTTCACTCGAAAAACCATGATATATATATATATAATCTTAAACGGGGAAATCGTTCAGTAGAAATGAAATAACTTTAATCCCACTGTTACTTAGGCAAACATATTCGCGCTGGATTATGCTTACCAAATCATTATGACATTAAATCTAACCTAGCAGGAAACTAGCCATTATTAGGCCTTTTTTCACCATAGCTTCTGAGAAAAGATTTTTTCTCCAAGAAACCATTCATGAGAAAATGAATAGTTTAATTCAGTTCCGGAAGAGCTAGACCTGAAAAGAATGAGGATAGTACGAAGCTTTTGGGGAAATAGAGGCTTCGAAGAAAGTAGGGAGACCTTTCAGAAAAAACCTCGAATGGAACGAAATTCATGATGTCCGGTATACAAATCACTTTGGAATGGAGTAACAATCGATAGCTTATTTGAGAGCTTTACTGGAACACTGCCATCCTTCGCATCATTTCTCTATTTTGATGTCTGAATTTCGAAATAGAATTCCATTGTGGGAGCTTCTGGGAAGATCCCACTTCAAGCCTGTCTTCACTTAATGCCTTATAAAGCATGTAATTTGATTTATTACTTCGTTTCTATTCATTATTTCCATTTTCTTTTGCTTTCATTCTGCTGAAGAACAGAAATGAAATAAAGGAAGGAAAAAAAATGGTGAACATAATATTTAGTGGTTGATTGATTGCTGAAAATGTCTTCTTCCAAGTCTTCGGGAATTGGTTTGAGATCTCTCATAATGATTAATTCTGTCCGGAGACTTCACAAAAATTTTAAAATATGGAAATCCATCAGAAGAAAAGAATTCTGAGTTTCTCATCTCATCTTACTTCATCAATTTGCATTCATTCGTTTTAATTTTTGAGGAGGGAAGAAAAAAACCTCGAAATCTTCTTAAATGATGTTTCCGAATTCGAATGAATTATGAAAGATCCGGAAATTCTAGGAAGAATGTGACACTTTTTGAAGAAAAATTATTGGCTGGTTTAATTTTATTACGGGTGTCTTTATCAATGATTGACATTCGCACACACAATTTTCAAAACTTTTCATGCGATACCTTTTTTTAAATTTGGTATTATAATAATATTATTTCAAAACGAATTATTCTCAAAAATTTCTTTATTTATATGTATATGGAGCAACAGAATCGAACCAACGTGACAGGTTTCTGTAGCGGAGTAGAGTTAAAAATTGATTTTTCAAAGAGAAAAATCAAACTGTGGTTACGTAAAACACACAAAATCATATTTGTATAATTTTTCTGGAGTATTTGATACGCTGTCTTTTTTTTTTTTTGGCAGGTAGAAAAAAACGTTGGTCTATAAAAAATATTAGTTTTCTAAGAACGAAATTTATACGTAATCTTTTCAACTACTAAAAGAGTCAGGTATACAATATAACAATCTGACCCTTTTATTGTTAAATTACTTTCAAATTCAATCGTATTTTCTTCCTAGTATACTGCATATGTACTATAAGTGAAGTTTTGTTATTTGCCTTACTTTTTGGTGTTGCAGTTTTAATGAACAGCAGTGCATAATTTCAGACAAATGGATAAATATTTAATACTAAATGACACGATTGTGCGTTTTATATATCTTTTGCACTCTACAATCAATTTTTTCATAAAAAATGTCTTCCGCATCTGGTTTAGTTTCGCAAGTGCTCAGTCGCTGTATGAGTGAATATTAACGTCGCACTGTTCAGCTATACACAAGGGCTTTTGGCGACGGTCCGCGTCATTTTGAACCATGGTCAAGTGACGCGGACGACACCTGAGCTGGCACCCCCCTCCTAACTATCACACCATACCACGTGGGGACGTTTGAGCTCTCGACAGATTTAACATGCATCGCTCCCCTACATGGCGGGTCTTCAGTGGTACTGGGCTGGAACTCATGACACGCTAGCCTTGACCACTTGGCTACCGCGGCCACCTCAGTTCTGTAGAACTCCCCTTTTAGAAGTGGATGGTTTAGCAGGAGGACAAAACTGTTTTTAAAATTTATTTTTTAAATATTTTTGATAAATTTTTGAAATGATCCCCAACAGAATTTTTGATTAATCAGTCTTTAAATTTTGTATGTAATCTTCTTCTGTGTATGTTCTTGTACTGATATGAGTCGTATCATTCTTTATGAAAATATGACCATGCAATTTTCTCTAGGCTGATAATTCGAGGGCGTTTGCATTCGAAAAATTCAACGAATATTCTGGTCTATCTAAAAAAAGTTTATATTAATGTTTACAGATAAGACTGTTTCCCTATTCCCATACAAAACTAAATTCGTTGCTCACATCCTTAAATTGCTAATTAATAAATGCTGAGGAATCCCGGGTAAATGCTACAATCAGATTTGGTAGCTATGCCAAAGTATTGCGCCTGAAGACAATTATAAACTTTAATTGAGTGAGTGAGTGAAAATTAACGTCGCACTGTTTTAGCTACATGAGGGCTTTTGGCGACGGACCTCGTAATTTTGAACCATGGTCAAGTGAGGAGGACGACACCCGAGCTTGAACCCTCCCTCTCCTAACTACCACACCACACCAACGGGTGGACGTTTGAGCTCTCGACGGATTTAACACGTATCGCCCCTGCCCTGTACGGCGGGTTTTCAGAGGTTATGGGCTCGAACTCATGACA
This sequence comes from Trichonephila clavata, assembly GCA_019973975.1. Taxonomy (NCBI): domain Eukaryota; kingdom Metazoa; phylum Arthropoda; class Arachnida; order Araneae; family Nephilidae; genus Trichonephila; species Trichonephila clavata. The sequence continues at coordinate 27,381 of BMAO01027178.1, read as the reverse complement.
TGCCTGCCATGATCCGATATATTGGCTACCGCGGTCACAACTCCAATTGAGAAAACTACTTAAATCAGACAAGATTATAAATGTTTTGCATTTACTCTAAGAATTTTGATACATTGATGTGCAGCCAAAAGTGAAAAACTAATAAAGACAATATTTGTTCCATCACAAAAATTACTTTGTTAAGAGTCTTTTTCCAAAAGTAATTAATACTTTTAGTTTAAACACATAAAGTTCGTAATATACAGAGAGAGGTTGTACTTTTACATTTTACAAAGATATGAATTTATTTTTTATTCTTACTTCAAAAGATTAATAAACTTCTTGCATACCCGAGTAACTTGCACAAAAAATACTTTCAAATAAAATTTTCCTCACTGCATTATTTATAAAATGTGTCATTTCTAAAATAAATTAATGGTAAGATTTTCTTTTCAGACATAACAACCTACATTAAGCTAGAAATACATTCTATTTTTCATGTTCTGTGATCGGTGTTATCTCTCATTTGCTTTAAGTCGCCACTTCACAAAAGTCGATCCAAAAATCGATTTTTTAATTTTGATTGAAAAATAAAGTACCACTCTTTCTCTTTCTACTGCAATTTAAATTTTTGTTCTAGTTGAATTAGAAGTATTTTTAATATCTTTTTAAAAATTTGTTTACATCCGTCAAACCCAAAACCAGCTGATTGCCACGCCCCTTTCATTTCAAAACAAAAGACACTTGCTACTTTTCAGCCTCATCAAATATTTTAAATTGATTAAAAGGATTTATTTTGATCCGTAACTTGTTCAGGAAAGAAGTGAAGTAAATAATTGTAGCTGTTTGTTTACTTTCTGGAATCTCGCGTGTTGTTTTTTACCTCTTCAAATATTTTACGTATTTCTGCTATTGGAAACATTGTTTCTATCAAAACCTTTTTTAACATGTTTATGTTTAATAATAAAACGTTTAAAAACGTACAAAGGTACAAAACCCCAAACTTTCCAGAAATTAAATGCGTCATAAGTCAGAATAATGAATTCAAATTATACATGAATAATTCAACTTTAAAAGCTAAGTTAGGTAAGTCAAATAAAGAGTATGTTTCCTTTTAGATTCATTTGAAAGTTTTTTTTGAAATAATGAACATTCTACTGTTTTCTTGTGCTTTGAAACCACATTTATTATAAATAAAATGTAAAAAACAAGGTATTCACATAAATTTTGGTCGCCAAATCCAAAGTTTGGTTCTAAAGTTGTTGACATGTTGTGACTTTTGTGATGTTATTCAAACATTTCTTAATACCAGGTTTATTAAAACAGTGGTTAATCAAATAAAAAATAAATTAAATGTAAAAAAAACTTTTTTAAGAACAAGCTTTTATTTAAACGCGCTAAAAAGAATAAAATAAACTTTTCCTTTAAAACTTTTTTTACTATCAACTTATAACGTCATTACACAATTTATATGATATAAAAGCTTGTCGCGAGATATACCTGTGTAGATAAACAAGTAAAATAAATAACTTGACCTGATTGATTTTGGTTTTTAAAAATTCAAACTAAGTAAATATGAGTACTTAAATATTGCGACAAGCTTTTATATCATAAATTGTGTAATGACGTTATAAGTTGATAGTAAAAAAAGTTTTAAAGGAAAAGTTTATTTTATTCTTTTTAGCGCGTTTAAATAAAAGCTTGTTCTTAAAAAAGTTTTTTTACATTTAATTTATTTTTTACTTTTTAGTTATCTCTGGACAGGTTTCTCAGCCTGTTCAACTCATTGAACGCTGGTTCGCCATCCCTGGTTTAGCTGAATTAATTCTCGCAAAATGGTATTAGACTAAAAACACAATTTTTTTAAATCCGTAATTTTTATGCAATTTTTTCAATCTTCGTGCAGATTTTGGGTAACATTGTTCTACACACGAAAAAAAAAAAGGTTTAGTGAGATTATCTTCATAAATGACAAAGTTATTAAATGTTTAATTAAAATTTTGACTATTTTTGAAAAACTTAAAGAATATATTATTTATTTGAAATATTTTGAAGATAAGGGATATATTTCTCTAACATATTAGAAGAAAATTTTAGTTGTTTATTAAAAAACTTCAAAAGGCATTTAAATATTTGTATTAATCAATAAAATGCTTAAGACTCAAAACGCATTTTGTAATCAAAAAAGAAAGTTTTATCAAATAATGATAATTTTTTGCTGCACATTGAATATCTTCTACGTAAGAATCTATTTTTTTTTAAATTGCTCAGATCATCTTTAGAAACCTGATTTTGAAAAAATCAATAATTAAATTCAAATACAATTAACAGATTCTATTTGTAATTAAATTTAAGGACACATGTCGTAGTGTGTGTTTAGATTACTGGTGATAAAATGAGGTGTATTTAAATTACTTGTAGGCTTAAAATTAGAAAATTTCTTTAAAAAATTCCTTTATTTTATTATAAAATTATTTTTTTTAATCGAAAATATATTGCATTTCTAGATAATATTTTTCTCTTATTGTTTTCCTAGCGGATTCCTTTTGATGGGTAAGATACATAAAAAAATGATCTTTCCGATTCTGTAATTATTTTTTGTCTGAGTTTCATAGATTAAAGTTAGATAAATTATTTAAAGAATTTCTTCAATACTCCATCTCAGTTTAACTTGGCAGTGTTGAGAAAGGTATACAATGTACCAATCTACTTGAAAAATAGCTCTACTTTTTTGTTTTGAATTTAAATCCAAGAAAATAGATAGAAATTTGTAAAAAAATTACATACGTTGTAGAAATTACATTATTTTTACGTTGTAGAAATGTAATTATTTTTTAGACAAATTTAATTAATACTGTCAATAGCGCAACGTCATGAAATTCCAGTTTGGCTGAAAACCGATTTTCGACGCCAACTTTTGTCATTGTTGTAACAATAAAATTATTACAACAATGCAAATATATCCAAGTTGGCGCCCAAAACTAGTTAAACGTTTTTAATTAATATCTTTTTAATTAATTGCAATATCGGAATATAAATGGTCAAAACATGCATTGTCATCCAAACTAAACGTGTATACAAAATTTCAGCTCAATGGGAGGAAGATATCAGCTTCAAAATTTGAGTTGCAAGATTCCACCCGAACAAATTACATACATACATACATACATACATACATTGTAAGTTAAATAAAAGCTTTTAAAAAGATACAAAATTATATGAAGTAAACACTGGGTACTATTATATGCTATTATTTTTATTGGAAAAGAGAAGCAACTGCGAAAATATTTTGTTTAGTTATGAATTGTCACGTCCACCAAAGTGGTTTTACGAGTTCATGCATGGCATTAAATAACACGACACAGAAAGTAGCCAGTCTATGGTATTATATATATAACTGCTGTCGAAATGATATCATTTAATAATGCAAGTCCTATTGTACCGGTGTTTGTCTATGGCATTTGGCAAAAAAGGGGTCATGTTTCTCTGAATGGTATTACAGCAGTTAGTGTGAACACTGGGAAAGTTGTTGATGCCGAAAAACTATAGAGGAAATACTCAAGTAATTTTAACGACAATGTACATAACATTGAGTGTTCGGCAGATTACTTCGGAAGTAGTAGGGGGATGAAAGTTGAAGGTGCACTTTGTATTTTCCATTGCTCAGAGGCACGACACAAATTACGATTTACTAATTGCGACAAAATATTTGGGTGATGAGGACTTTAAAGCATACAAAGCAGTTTTAGAATCTTAACCTTAGAAAGATGTCAACATTAAAACATTAAAATGTGTTGGTCATGTTGAGAAAAGGATGGAGACATGACAGGGCATTAAAATCAAAATTTAAAGGCAAAAATCTTGTGGACAAAAAATCTCTAGGAGGTCGTTATAGATTAACAGATGCAGTAATAGACAAATTGTAAAGATACTATGTTTCGTGTGGCTATTTGAAGCAACTCAGAAAACTTGTCAGTCATGATGCAAACTATTTGGGCTATATTTTTTTCATAAACTCTCCACAGATTTGAAAATACGACACGGCTTATGCCCCATGGGAGGTGATTCGTGGTGTGAATATAATAGGTTCATACTGAAAGGTGACACATATATACTTAACACAACTCACCTATTGCAATTAGCAATTGCATTAAAAAAGTATTTAGAGATTTCTCGAGTCGCGAACTCTTTTTTACGTGCTTTAACGGTAAAACTTAAAATTTCAATGAAACCTTAAATTGTATTTGATTTATAGTTCCAAAAACTTTATTTATACAATTAGGAACTTTAAAAACTATAGTATTTGAAGCTACATTTTTATATAATCAAGGTTTCATTACCAAATTAAAAGTTTTAGATGTCTTAAACATTCAAACCCTGGATTTTACAAATGTCGAGCGTTGGAAGAAGTAGATCATGCGCATATTAAGAAAGCAAAATAGGCAGTTTTGCAATGAACCAAAGAAGCTAGAACTAAAAACAAACAATTAAAATGTAGACAAGAAGATGATCTTGCATATGATACCAGAAATCCAAGTTGTGGTTCTGGTACGTATTAGTTAATAGTAAATTTTTACTTTAAATCACTATTTCTCAAAAGTGTAAATTTCAACACAAAAGGAACATTTTTGAAAAATCTACTTAATTTATAGCTTTGAAACTTTGCACATATGTTAACACTATACAAATAAATATTTTAATGAGAGATTTTGTCAAAAAAATTATTCAAAAAAATTTTATGGATTAAAATGTACAAGAATTTTTATCATTTTAATAATTTTGACGTGTTACTCCACATATGAATTTTTTTAAAAAAAACTAATCAAAATTTTGAAAAATGCTCTCATTAAAATAATAAAAACCATACAATAAATCTACACAAAAAAATTCATGACTGTACAACTTGTCAATTTTTCAAAAATGTTCCTTAAATTTGGTCATTTTTAACATTACGGAGATAGGGAAAAGGCTGCGTGAAGTGACCCCCTTAATATCAAACGGCAAGATGAATTTTTTTTTTCTTTTCCTCTGCCTCTACTGTATTATTCTGCTTTCACATGATACCCAACTTTACATCCAAGATTTATTTATTTACTCCAACCCTTTTCTTTTCAAAGTTTATAGAGCTTGATAAAACTAATCCGATGATTGAAATTTGATACCTGAGTATCAAAATACAAAAGCTGATGACTTTTGGCACACTTTTCGGTTTTATTCAGCAAGGATCAGTGACCTAATATCATCTATTCTTGAAAAGGAATTGTAACACAAAAAATAGATGGAGTTTTCATATTTCGTGTGTTTCTAACATCTTTTATTATTATTATTACTTCAGAGCAATGAAATTCATTCATAAAATTGTACAGCATCATTGCCGATTAACAAATAAATACATATACAGTCGACTCTCAATAATTCCAAGTTGAAGGGACAAATGAAAAACTTCGAATTATCAAGAGGGTAGGAAAAAACTCCTAAACACACGAAGAGAATTTTTTTTTTCTAACACATTTAAATTTGAAACTATGTAATAAAACAACAATTGTGCATACGTATAAAATTATTTTAAAGTATTTTTAAAAAGTACATATTGTACAGAATAAATATTAAACAGAAATTAAAACTCCTATATTAAAAGAATTTATTTACGTATTAAAAGAATACTACAGAACATAACAGATTTTTGACGAAAAATCTGCTATCTTTTTTTGTTTTATAGCATTCAATCTAACTTTTTAAAAATATGAAGCTTGAATGACGTCCTGGAGCTTGAAAATTGTCCACATCAAAATGATTTTGAAGGGAAAAGTTCCATAGTTTGTTTAGTGACGCTTTAGCTTCTGTCAGAGTTTTCGGAGTCCACTCCAATGGTCATCAAAAGCACTACATTACAGGGGAGACAAGCAGGAACAACACAAAACATGTAAGCCCCGACCTGTTTGCTAAGGACTGTACATAATAGTGAGTGTTTGAATAGTCGAGAGTTTTATTAGATCACTTCGAATTATCACGTGTTGTATTCTGGCGGTCACAGATATTACTTCGAATTATTGAGTGTACCCAAACGTATTGTTTTAGTTCGAAATATCAAAAGTTTTTCTAGGGACTGAGCATATACTTCGAATTAGCGAGAGGTTCGTATTATCAAAGGTTTGAATTAGCGAGAATCGACTATATTATCTAATGCTGTTTTTTTTTTAAAGTTATTCCTGAATGTGCTTATCTCTCTTTCTTTTAGACAACTACGCCCTATTCTTAAGTTGTGTGATATTGTAATGTTTTGTTTATTTTTATTCAAATATACATGTGTTAAACAATATAACTCAAAATAGTTCTTTAAATACAAAAATTACTTATAGTATCGCTTCACAAATAAGTGTATCTTAGGAAAAGAACCAGATTAATTAAAGTCACTTAGTTTTAAAGATGAATTTAGTCTTATATAAATAATAGTTAGTACTTATTATATATATATATATATATAAACTTCGCACTATAAAACAACACGAGGGCTATTGGCGACAGACCTCGTAATTTGGAACCCTGGTTATGTGACGAGAACGACACCTAAGCTGGCATCCCTCCTCTTCAAACTACAACACCACACAACGGAATGAGTTACAACAAATTTAACGTCCATCAGATACTATATAGGGTGGTTTTGTAGTGGCACCTGGGCTCGAACTCATTATACGTTGGCCATAATTTCGTGACAATGACTGTAGGCTACCACAGCCACTTTAGAAGTAAAATTTAGAAAATCTAGCACAGAAAAATCTGTTTATATTTATGTTTATTTTTTAATCAAGTACTTTTCCAAAACTGTTTTCCTTACCAGTTAAATATCGCATTAACAAATCTATTTTAAAACAGTATGTTTTTATGTGGTTTCGTATTAATAAGGAAATAAACAAGATGCTAATATAATTTTCAAATGAAAAAGTATGCATTTCCGAATTTACCATTCCTTTTAAACAAATAATACAAATAATTAAGTCTTTTTTATCAAATATCGTATTGAATTTTTACAGTAAATAAACCTGTGAAATGAATAAAATATTTTCCCAATAAATGAAAATTTTGGTTGCTGAAACGAGCTATATTCCATGCTAGTAGTTAAGTTCTACATTTTTATTTTCCCATCAAATGCAACCCTCAGTGCCATTTATTACCCATGAAAAATACTTTACTACGGTTATACGTAACATGCTCCTGGCTAAAATATGTACCTTTAATACAGCGTAAAGCATTTGCTGGTGTATGAACTTCAGAGAAGGAAGCATTTTTATCTGATTAGTATTTTATGTGATAATAAAACTGCTAATAAAGTAGTTTTTACATCGATGTGATAATGCTATTGTTATAATGCTATTTTCTTTCCAGTTAATACCTACTAAAATGGGAACACTGTCAAGAACGAAGAAAAAATTATTTTTATTAGCAATCATATCTTAGTTTTGTTTCTGCCTTTATTAGAATGATTCAGGACAGCAATAAAAATATCAGTCGTAATTAAAGCATAACTCAATTAATAATGGATTGGTTTTGAACTAAGAGTGGAATTCCAGCCTAAATATCGTTCTGTAGACCTTAGTTTAAAATTACAATTTCTATCGCCAATTGCCCACTTGAACCTTCAAAAGTTGACCTTAATAAACAATCAATCATCCATTTGCAACTGTAAATTATAGCAATGGGCTATGTAGCATTGTACAAGCTTTATATCACCTTAGAAATATGTATTATATTTTTACTTTTTTTTTTTTTAAATCAGCTTTGTAGGGTGCGCCAAATAGAAACTAAAAAGAATGGGTAAAGTAAAAAACAAAAAAACAAAAAAAACAGTTTAATTTTTAAGGAAAATTTATCTTAAAAATGACAGAAACACACTGGCTTCCAAAAGTTAAAATACAGCATAGTTTTCGAAGTTATATGCAAAAAGAAATGCAGAAAAAAATAAAACTCATAGTTTGTAAAAATAGTAGTAAAGCATTTAAAAATATTATGCAAAAATCGACAGTCTTTACTTTTTAAGACATTATTTTAAATCTAAGAATGTTTCTATAGACATGAAGAGAAAATGTGCAAAAATCAAATTTTTGAAACTTCAAGTGTGCGTGATTGCTGGTCTTCAGCAGTTGAAACTATCCAGGAGAGTCCCGCAGTGTCTAGCAAAAGTCGTTTACCCGATTTCGGTGAAGGACGGTCCTGTGGATGGAAATGAGGTTGTCAAGAGTTAATGCTTCTAAGGCGTCTCAATGTGTCACGCAATGTGATCCAACGATTGAAGAATCAATCAAAGTTTCAGATTCTGTGTCTTGAAGCCAATTACCAGGCCTTTTAATAGTTACAACTAGAGCAAGATATTGTTTTCTAATTCCTTTGGCCCGAAAGAATTCTATTGTACTTCAGCTTGCTGCAGATCATTTTGTAGCAAAAAGAAAAAGAGTCTAAACTACTACGGTGCGAAGACATCTTCACAAGGGAGATGTCAAAATCTCCCGTATGTTCTCCCGAACCGACAACAGAAGTATGTCCAATTACGCTGAGAAAGGGAATACGTTACTTGTACCAGACAGCAATGGACTTTTGCACTGAGCGATGACTCATCTGTAGAAAACAGCGCATTAGCAATAATTTTGAATAAGTTGCAATGCCGGATGGTTCCTGCTTCCATCTGAAACCTCTTGTCTACCCGCAGACCCGGCTAGGTGTATGGGAGAAACTGAATAATCAACAGACATGATTTCAATTTAATTAATTTATTGTTACCAAAATATCAATCAGACACAATAACAATCTAATTAAGGTTAATAATCAAATAGTAGAGCGTGGAGGTGAGATTCAATAACACGGGGATACTACTACGGACCCTCAAATAAATTATCGATAGCTTAAATACGCCCAATATAAGCTTACTAGCTGCATGGCCCGGCGTTGTACGGGCATTTGCGAGTGTACGCCCAATATAAGCTTATTAGTGTGTGACGCAGTTAACTTCTAATTAAACAAGCTCACGATACCTGTACTTTTATGAAGCGGATCCTACACTTGAATCTTGCGGGAGATCTTTATAGAGATTTGATCAATATTGTCGGATCCACTCTCCGTAATCCTTTTTCCTGGACAACTCCAAGTCCTCTTAATAATTCCACGATCCTTCAATCTTCAACTAACAAACTAACTCGCAAACTCTTTGCTAACTCCAACTTTCCAACCCTCAGACTCGCGAAAACAGAATTTATATACTATACTTCATTTACATAATCACGCTTTCTTACTCGACGAAAGTTGGTTGAGATAAAATATTTTTGCCCAGAAGAATCCCCAAGGTATTAGTATAATCGCGGATAGATCCGTCACAAAGTGAGTAAGTGTGTTTTTTTAACGCCCCACCATAAAGCAACGGTAGGTCTATAGGAGACAGACCTGGTAATTTGAACCTAGCTCAAGCGACGAAATTGACACCTGAGCTGGCATTCTTTCTCCAAACTTCCACACTCTGCCAAAGGAAGGGAATCTCGACAAATTCCACGTGTATCAGCCCTTTTACACGGAGGGTCTTCAGTGGCATCAAGATTCGAATTCATGACACGCCGGCCTCGAGTTCGTGACAATAACCGCTGGATTACTGAAGTCATCGTATCAATGTTGAAGACATAATTACAGAGGTGATGAAATCAGGCTTGTTGCAGAGTCTACGCACATGTCACTACAATTAGTTATAAATTCAGTCTGATGTATGATAAAGCTCGACTTCACAAACCTATGCTCATTAAGACTTAATATGTTGAAGAAGAGCTTGGAGAGAATAGAATGGCTAACTCAAACACCAGACCTGAATCCAACATAGCACATTTAGGGCCACCTTGTTAGATACGTTGCTGTATTAAGTACTCCTTCGAGATCGTTCCATAAACAGGAACAAAAGGGAACATGTAAAGGTCTTCGCCTCCCATTTCGGTGTCAGACAACTTAATTGACAACACGGAAATTCAATTTCATCAATGTATTGCCATTTGGAGAAGAGGGAGAACGTACATTCTTTATTAGAACCCATTTCTGTAATGTTGCCTCTCAACGTTCCACATAGAACTATGAAATATTGTTTTCTCCGTGAATTGACTTTTCTACTAAGAATGCTTTTTTGTTTGCTCTAAATTAAGCTTGCGTCATTTTTATGTAAATTTCTGTGTCGTATTCTATAGAAAACTGTTTAGTTCATATCTCCTTTAAATTGGTTTATATATTCATTCCTTTTCAAATTAGATACATAAAAAAACAAGTTGTACTTAAAAAATTTTACGGCAGTGTATTAAACCCTTAAAAATTTTGATTAACTATATCTATTTTAAATATATTTAGTTATTTTTCTTCCTTTATTCTTTAAAAAAAGACGTTTTTGCTTGGTGGTTTTTATTTGAAGATATATTTACACAATCTGAAACTACTTATTAATTTATTTGAATTGAACAATTCTTTACTTGATAATTTACTAGATGGCAGCACGAATTGGACTTCTGGTTTCTCTTATGTTTTAAGGAAGTACCTTTTACGAAATTGGAATCGAAATTATTCGATTTTCGTTTTACGGGAACCGGATGAATTTTGAAGATAAAGCAACATATTTATTTGACTTTTTGGATTTTAATCAAATGCAAGGACTCTCCGCAATTGCACTTTTAAAACTTTTCGCGTTTCCCTTTTAATATCGAAAGTAAATTTCTCCAAGGAGGTCGCTCTCAAGATATTTTTCAAATTTTTAAAAAAGTGAACTGTAAAGTCCTTTAATTCTATGTGATTTATTTCCTATATGTCACTTCTTCGATTTTAAACTTTCAGAAAATGACAAAGCAAAATATGTTTTTCGATTTTTTTTCTCTTTGTGATGTTGGATGTAAAATATTTTTTTTTAAAAAAAGAATTTAATTTATTTTAAGATAGTTAAGTCAAAAGTAACTTTTTAAAATTATACAACCGACGCCAAAAGGAATATTTCCGCTGCTAACCTTTTACCACCACATTTACAAAACAAGACTCTTCGTCTTACCTCATCAATAACACATTTTTCATAATTTTTTAAATCTGGGTGAAAAACCAATGAAAATTAATATTTATTAATTTTTTTTATTCGTATATTGTGTGTTATGCGTCTGGGTCTCGTGGTTGGTTTGTCGCTGGCCTTCTGCACCTAAGGTTGCGGGTTCGACCCCGGCCCAAGTCGGTAGATTTTCATGTTGGAGAAAATCGACAGTGGCCATATCGTATGATTATACGGCACGCAAAAAATCCCTAGAGTGTCTGTTTGGCTTGGGTGCTCTCGGCAAAATTAACTCCTAGTAAAAGTTCGCATTGTCTGAGCTAAGGTGCCTCCGTTTGGAGAGGAATCTGGGCGTCAAAATTACCTGCGGTGATTGGTATCCGCCTTTGTGGTGCCGCATTAAAAAGAGATACCAAATTCTGGAAATGTATTAGATCTGCAATGGTAAAACACCAATAGGCAGCCTATTAAAAAAAATTTTTTTTTTAAATGTGCGTTGTCACCAATAATTTCCCACTTGGAGAGATTTGTGACGGCGAAACTGAAAAATGCCTATTTTTTATACTAGCAGTATTTTTTACAAATTACACATGAAGGTTTAACTTTATTCAACTGGAACTTTTTGTAAATTTTACAATCTGACTTGGGGGGGGGGGATAAATAGTTTAATAAATCCATAAAAAAATGTATCTATTGTAATAATTGGCTTTAGAAAAATTAGTATTAAAAGACATACAATTTTGCATTACATTTACAATTAAATTTAAATTGTAATTTTAAAATATATTGCGTGGTATTTCATGGAGTTGCCGAATTAAATTTCATAACAAAAATTAAACAAAAGTTTCCTTAATGATACCGATTTATTATTTTTTAAAGTCGCCCTCAAAAGCAATACAAGGGCTATTGCTCTTTGCAATAGATTTTAAACCACTGTCAAGGGACGAAAACAGTATTTGAGCTGGCACCCCATTCTTCGCCCTCCCGCATTATGCCACTGTGAGGACGTTGGACCGTAAGATATTTAACGTACATCAACTTAGTAATGCAGAAAAAAGATCAAAATAAAATATTGTGTTGTACCTTGGTGAATCTCCTGGTCTACGTACATCGAGTAAACAACGGCACATACAAGGGAGGAGACATCCACGGCCAATCATCCTATATTTTTTATTGGTGTTAATCCTATGTTTATAATACGTTAAATTTAAGAAAGTATTCGCTATTGATAATTTATTTAATTAATTTATGCTAATTTTTTATTCAATAATTTATATTTTACTGATTTTTGTTCCCGATAATCGACAAAAGTAAAAGAATATGTTTGCTGGCGTATTGGGAAATGATACGAGAATTGTGGACTTTCAGTCCTCACCCCTCCCCTTCCCTTTAAAAATTCCCATGTGTGCCACTTTTTTTTTTTTTTTTTTTTTTGCAAGTGAATAATACATAAGCAAGTATTAGTATTACGTACACACAAATATTGGTATTTTTTATTCGAAAAGATCCATCAAATACAAACAGATTATAAGATATACCGAATAGTGGGGCTAATGTACGTTATATCTGCTATAGCTCTCACATCACTGCATATTCTTACTGTCAGCACTAGTGGTGATCTCATTATCTTATAGGGGCTTAAAGATACTGTACAAATAACTAGTGTAACATTTTCCCGCCTCGCAACTGTAAGATTAGCTTTACTCTGAAAATAGCACTACGCCGCTCATATCCATGCGTACACTCCTAAAATACTGCAGGATCCTTTCATCTGGCATCGTGCTGGCAACTGATGGTCCTGTGAGAAACACAACGCTGGATTCCAAACACAACGCTGGAGCCGAAACCCTGAGTGTAATTCGAGGTATTAGAAGCGACCGCCCCCCCCCCCCAAGAGAGTGAAGGCACAGTCCGTTTGAAACACTCGAAAAAAAGCGTGTTTGCCTCTCCTCCACATAAACATTTCTGTGGAATGTATATACTCAATAGTTTGAATAATTTGTAATCAAATATACGTATTGTAATTAATAACTGTAGACGAAATAAACCAATAATTTAATTATTTAAGTCTCACACTACTCATCAATTTTCCCAAATCGTCACACTGGTTTCAAGAGCTAATAGATAAAAGCATTCTGAAAATGTTCACTTAGCAATTTAGAATACTTTCAAAATGGTCATTTGTTGTTTCATAATCCAATCCATCTCGATATACAATTAAAATCTCTACACATCAAGCTTCCATATCACACCATGTGTTACGATATTTATACCTAATCCAGTGCTTCTCAAAGTTCCGATATTCGCGACCCAATATTCCATCATAGTTTTCATAGCGGCTCCCTCATACAATAACAATGTATTGAATTCAATAATACTATATTTTGATGCTAAAACTACGATAGAACTTTAACATCTTAAGTTCCACCGGCATATATAAACGTCCCGCTAGGCCAAAGCGTTAATTTCCCGGACGTATCTATATGTTTTTCCGAAGTACTAGCGTTTCTGAGCACTGCTATCCATAAAATTATTCCGAAGGCTTTGGAATGCAATAAAATAACCTTGCCAAATTTTGGCGAAGAATTATGTACTTATTTCAGATGATTTGCTCTTCTTTATTCCTTCCCCTCTCCTTCAATAACATCAAATACGCGCGCTTATGTGGATAACAGTTGGCATTGGGAAGCGAATCACGTAACTTTTTATCGGCAGTTAAGTTTTTAACTATAAACCGTACAACTCAACAAGAGAAAAGGGTTAATTTTTGTGTATAATTTTATATATGATAATCCCATAGACGGGCACTGGTAATTATTAATCATGTTTTTAACTTGGTATTGTTAAATTAATTATAAAATACATTATGTATAGCACTGATGCATTCATAAGTGTGATATATTAATGTAAATGTGTATTTTATTTTGTATTATGTCAGAATGTATTTTGTTTACTTTCAGTCAATTAATATTTTTTAACATAATCTTTTGATTTCGACTTTTCAATATGCTCTCGCCCCCTCGTCACGCCCCACAGTTTGAGAAAAACGCTGACCTAATCCAACGAGTCTCAGACTGTGGGGCACGTCCCCTGGGGGTGTGATAACCCTACGTGGGTAGGAGCAAAGACGGCTCTAGCAGTTTTGCCTCTCCGGATAAAAATGGAAAATATTACCTCTCTCTCTCTCTCCAAAGCAAAAAAAAATTTTTTTTAATAATCTTGCGAACAAAAAGGCTACTTGACAGTACTATATATGTATTATTTTAAGTCAAATATACAAAGTAATTCGAAATTAAGGACATCATTACCTCTGTTATTATTTCAAACAAGTAAAATGTCAGAGAAGGAATCACCCATTTCAGCAGGCCAATTTCTTCTAAAAAGAGTCTACTGTGATGGGGGGGGGGGGGAATCACAAACGTTTATTTTTTTTCAACTTATAGTAACTACACTCAAGACTAAAATAAAGCATCCCCTATGACTCTCTATCTACAAAAAACTCTTGTTACTCCTGTCCTTTTTTGTCTAGCTGTCACCGGGTAAAAGGATTGTTCGTTGTGACCCCACTCGGGGATCTGGAGAAAGTTTCTAGTGAAAGATATGTAAACTTATCAAATTTCATATAATTGAACATATATTCCTGCCTCAAACTCTTAAGTTTCAACATAAAAAAAAAACTGACATTAAACATACAAAAATAAGGAGTACGATACGTTAAATAAAATACCAAATTCCCCCAGAATAACATTTTAGAAACCATTAAATTTTTGTAACAATATTTTTTTTTCCAAATTCAATCCAAATGCAGCCCCGGGCAGGGATCCAGTTTGATCAACCCCTGGGGGAGTAAATGAGTGAGTGAGTGAATATAAACGTCACACTGTTCAGCTAGGTAGGGCGAGGGCTTTTGACGATGGAACTCGTAATTTTGAACTATGATCAAGTGACGAGGACGACACCTGAGCTGGCACCCCCTCTCCTAATTACAACACCACATCAACGAGCTCTCGACAGATTTAACGTGCATCGCTCCCCTACATGGAGGGTTTTTAGTGGTACTGAGCTCTAACTTATGACATGCCAGCCACGATCTGATACCTTGACCCTACTGTGGCCTCCACGCCTGGGGGAAGTATATCAAGAAGTCAAAAATAATAACTTTTTTTTAATCTATTATTTAAAAAAGAAATTTACTTAAAATATATCTATTACTTAAAAGTAATAAATAAAAAATTTAATACTTATCTTGATGATTTGTATGGTTTTTAATTAAAGTCGTATAGTACCTTTAACATCAAAGTAAATTATTATTGAATTCAATATATTGCTATTGTGAGTGAGTGAATATTAACGTCCCACTGTTCAGCTACACGAGGGCTTTTTGGGGACGATCCGCGTAATTTTGAACCATCGTCAAGTGACGCGGACGACACCTGAGCTGGCACCCCCTCTCCTAACTACCACACCACAACAACGGGAGGACGTTTGAGCTCTCGACAGATTTTACGTGCATCACTCCCCTATACGGAGGGTCTTCAGTGGTACTGGGATCGAACTCATGACATGCTAGCCACGATCCGATGCCTAGACCACTTGGCTACCGCGGCCACTACATTGTTATTGTACGGAGGGGTGAGGGCGATGAAAATGATGATTGAAAATTGCATCAAACATATTGAAAGTTTGAGAAGCACTGAGCTACGTAAAATAATTGTGAGCAATTAATTTGAGTTCCGTTTCAATATTACTGTCGCAAATGACGCTGAAGAAGTAGAATTAACTTTTTGTAATTCAAATAGTGTGGCGCTGCAAGCGCATTTTTTTTTTGTGGTTATTTTATATTTTGTATAAATTTATTTAGTATCTGTTGTATATAGAGCTCGGAATCTAGGTGCTGCACCCCCGTTTGAAATGTATCAGTGTATTTCATTAAAAACAATTTAATTTCTACAATGAACTCCCATTTTTATGAGTTGGATATCGTAATCATTTCAGTTAAAATAGAATTGAGTTATTGGAAAACACGGCCCAGAATTCAAACTTTGGATAAGAAGAATAAGGTAAGTGGAAAAATAGAACAATTTATATTTTCAAAGAAAATATATAATAATTAACTTCATTAAAAATTGCTTATGTTCAGCTTTATCTTGATAGTTTACGTACTGAAAATTGTAAAAATATTTTTTTATTTTAATTTTCACAAATTTCAATTCTTTTTTGTATTATTTTTGCTTATTATATAAAAATATGTGATTAATAGAAGCAGAAC
Organism: Trichonephila clavata; assembly: GCA_019973975.1. NCBI lineage: Eukaryota > Metazoa > Arthropoda > Arachnida > Araneae > Nephilidae > Trichonephila > Trichonephila clavata. Next base: position 11,092 of record BMAO01027178.1, on the reverse strand, counting down.
ATTCTAAAATGAAATGATATCAAAGGCTCTAAAAACTAGTAATTTATTTCACAAAGCATCTTGAACAGAAATAGAAAAAAAATAAACGATTTTATTGATGTTTAAAATATAATTTGAAATGTTTAAATATTTCGCATCAATCTTGCATCATATAACTTTCGAGTATGTGGGGATAGGGACATAACTATGATTAGCAAATTCAAAAACGAGATTACTATTTTTTGAATATTCAAGAACACACTTAGTTTTTCTCTTTTGCAGGAAATCAATATATATCTTTATATGTTTCCCAATTCTTCAAAATACCTGCACTTTAAGAATCGTTGCAAAATATCGGGAGGCATTTTAGTAATTCGCGAGTAAAGATATTTCTGCTACAGTTTTGAGATAACGCACTTTCTTGCAGCTTTACTGGAAAATATTATCTATTCTTATGCTTCCTTCCGGAAATTTTCAGCTTAAAGAGAACAATTCCTAAATCTCAGTCGAGTGTAAACATCAGAGATTCTCAAATAACACATGTCATTGTATAGTTTTAAAATTCCTAATGAAATAGCCTAATTATTTAAAAACGCAATCGCTGAAATTCATAAAATAATTTATTACTTAGAAAATGAGAAATGTTAGCAGTGAAAAAGCATATCCAAATGTAACTCAGAGAAATGTTTTAATTTAATTATATTTTCTCCCGTGATTAGAATTGAGTTCAAATGACATGAATATTATCAAGCTAAAAAAATTATATATAAAAATACAAGGCGTGACACACACAAAAAAAAAACCGAGACTAAGTGGGTAGCTCGAAAATAGAGTGGAGATGGCAACAACTGTATTGACGACTCCACCCCTGCCATCCTAATATTTCTGTTTGTTAATTGTACCTCCGTTTTTGAACGACTCGTCAAACATATGTTTGAAATTTTTTAATTCATTCTTCGACTGGGGAAATATTGCCTGTAACTTGTTTTTGAAAGTATTAACAAATACGTTCAGTTCTACTACTGTATGTTTTCTTCCCTGCACTTGCAAGTTTAATTCATTAAGATGGCTAGTTACATAAATTACAAGCTAAATCCACAAACCAGAAGTCATTATTAACGTAATCTTCAACTTTAGATACTAAAACATATTTTGCCTCTTGTAGTAGATCTCTAAACCTTTGTAAAAAAATACTCCGACTTAACCAACGAACATCTGCATTGTGTAACAGTTCCCCGTAATCAGATTCGTTTTCTACTAGGTAGGCTCGAAACATCCTTCTCTGTGAAAACTTTCTCAAATTGAGTTTACAACTTTCATGCAAATTGCTAAGACATGACGCATATATAGAATTTCTCAACAGAGATATTGTTGGTAAATATTGATTGATAAGAAAGGAAATCGTGTTAAGCCATTGTCTGTGATATACATAGCCAAAAATCAATTGATTGTGCTGATCATTGATAACTCTCAGTTGTCATCTATTCAACTTTATAAAGTGCATTTTCTTATCCTCTATGTATATTTTGAAGGTGCAGTTAACATCTTTACCTCTTGTTTTCTTCTTTAAAGGTAATATAGCTAATAATTCTGTTATAAATCTATCCTTAAAAACTATTCTCATAAAAATGCAGAGTTCAGTAATATCAACCATGCTCGCAAATTCGTCAAACTGCAAGGAAGAGCAAATGCGCATAGTAATATTCTTGGGTCAGCTGATTAGCCAGATGAGAATTCATCATTTCTATTCCGCGCATAACAGTTCTATACAAAAGCTGTTTGTCTTGAATTGCGGAAATAGCTTCATTTTTGTACATCAAACAATGAATCTCTGGCTACCAGAAATGCATTTTTTTTATCCAATTGCGAAAAGATTCCTATGTTTTGCTAACACATAACTCACACGAAAAGATGCAACTATTGCAAGCTTTAGATGTAGTATTGGGGTTTAATAAAATATAATTGTGTTGTCCAATCAATTGCAATTTATATTCCTTTAACTTTTGTTTATGCAATTCATTTTTAACGGAAAATCTGTATCAAAACTTCCATGCTTGCTTTTGAAATACCTTTCAACATTTCCTTTTTTGGAAGTGCCCTACTTGCATGACATATAGAGAACACATATTTTGCATTCATCGTCATAACGAAAAACTGTACTTCCCATTCTGTATTAAAATTGTATTTTTTTTTCTTTTCTCGTTTTTGGCATTGTACCCCACTTTAAAAATATGACAATTTTCACTACAAAAACACAAGTACCACAAAATTGTTAAGTTGAATGGTTGACCGTGAAGCCTGGACGTATTCGATGCAGCGAACAGAGAACACACGTCGAGCGACGAAGCCGCGACCGACGTATGTATTCGGTGGACCGGAAAAAAGTGTCGTTTCTGCGTATGTCGATATTTAGTGAGTCGTTTATCAGCTCATTGTATACCAAATGCCGTGCCAAAGACATTTTAGGGTTAGAGTGATTTGTTTACTCGTAAATATTTAATTCTTTTTTTTAATTTATGGAGAAATGGCCAGCCAAATACCAGAATACGTGCATATTCTGCATTGTATGATTTTTTGAGTTTCACAAGTGTAGTAACGCAATAGTGGATATCAAACGCTTTTGCAATGTTTATCCAAACGCATTAGACGTTCGGAAGTGCATACGGTGGGTTTTAAAGTTCAAATTGGGTCATTTCGATCTTTCCGACTCGCACTCCTCAGGAAGACAAACAACTTTAGACATTGGCATGCTAAGGGTTGAAGTGGAGGCAAATCCATGCCAGACAATCTAGGAACTGTTAAACAAATGGGTCAACCCTACAAGAATATTTGCAGCAGACTGGAAAAGTGAGCAGAGCAGGTGCTTGGGTCCTGCATTTTCTGTCCGATGAAAACTAATCTGACCGATTCAACACATGCTACTTATTGCATTAGCGGCACACTACAAAAATGTTTTTTGATTACTTGATCGCAGGAGATGAGAATGAGTCCTCTATGATAATCCGAAACGCAAAAGGCAACGGTTTTCTCTCTAAATGCGCTTTTGTGTGTTGGGTTGAGAATTCGCGGAGTCGTTCATTTTGAAGTGCTGAAACCTGCACAAACTGTGAAGGCAGACCCTTACTGTGTACAAGTGGATGATCGAGTAAATCAATCTTTCATTGAAAAGTTCTCAGATATTGTCAACAGAAAAGGCGCTATTCTGAAATTTGATAATGCAAAACGACACTGCACAAGACGAACCCTGGAATAAGTTAACGAATTGAGATGGGAGTTATTGCCTCACCCTCCATACTCACCCGATACTGTTCCAAAACTTTTTATTTGTTCCGATCTCTCAAATTTTTTTAAGTGGTAAAAAAATTTTTGAAAATTCGAAGGACGTCCAAAATACCATCTACAGATAATTTTGCTCGATCCGGCATTGAGAATTTCCATAATAAACGGCAAAAGATTGTTTATAACGAGGATGATTACATAATTGATTAAAACTAAAAACTTGATAAAAATTCATCTATTTGAATTTAACGTAGAAGAATGCCATTACTTTCCAGTCCACCTAATACTTAACACGTTCGCTGCAATGTTCCGCGCCATCGCGGGACGTGAAGTCAACCCAGTCCCGTAGATGTGCGGGGTGTTGTTTGAGTAACCTTTCTCGTGTGCTATCGCAGGAAGAGTACGTCATCAACATGTTTCTGCCCTTTGTTTGGCACGTAGGGAAAAACTCATTTCTTCTGTTGGCATAGTGGCGGTCGCTTTTTTTCTTTCTATAGAGGCAGCGAAAGTCATCATGCGCTCCCAATGAAGGTAAGCTTGCCTTCTACTCATTAATTGAAACATTTGCTTAACCCTTTAAGCGTTCCAAACGTCTTTTTCTGCCATCCTGAGATGCTTCAAAAACGCACCACACGTTTTTTCCCGTAAGACCGTGGACTCACCAAAAATGCACCAAACGTGTTTTTTCCTCCTCAAGTAACCGCTTCGAAAGTGTTAGAGACGTCTTTTTCCGAAATCCTTTTCCCCCTTTAAAGGCTTAACATCTTGAAGGATAATTAGGGAGGGTTGGAGTGACACAAAGGACTCTGACAGAAAGTTTTATGGCTTGCCCCGTTCTTCCCCTGCAGCAATCGTAAAAAACAGGGAAGAATTTAAAACCTCCAGAGCGTACGGACTATCAGTTAAAGTTTGTAAGTAAACTTGACTTGAAATATTTTTGGGTTTGAATTAAATAAATTATTTGATGTAGTTTTCACGATCTAAGAGTTTGTATAAATCTTTCATTTTAAATCATTTTTTTAAGTTCCATCACATAAGTAATATAGATGATATACTCACTTTTGATTTAATATTAATTTGAAATTCAACTAATTGGGAAGGAAAAGGGTAGCTTTTGACAAAATCACATTTTTTTCTTTACCTTAAAATTCTCAAGCAGAATTAAGTTTTTTTTTATAATGTATCTCTAAAAATATCTATGATATATCTATTTTTAAATTCAAAGTACATATCAAAACAATGAGGATAATTTACAGTTTCGTTTTTCTTATTTTAATTAATACTTCTATTTTTTTAAAGGAATTATTTCGTTTATGTCAAAAATTTATAAAAAAAAGTTCAAAATTTAAAACCTGTTAAACTTTTAAAATTCTAAACATGAATAATTTTTAAGTTTCTGTACAACAGAACTTGCAAAAATTTTGTACGCATTGATAAAAATAACAAAAAAAAACCTATTTAAATCCTTTAGTTTTTCATAATATCAAAGCCATGTGTTCAGAGTATCTTACATACAATCCCTAGTTTTGTATTGTTTAGATAACAAATTATAATAGAATTTTTAATGTCTGAACTTCAGTTTCCTTCAAAGAGAATGGGAACAACAAGATCAAATTTTTAAGCTTGAATCTTTGGCCAAAGAGAAATGAAAAGCACCTGGACAAATTTACAGTTGACATTTGCATCAATAAATAAATATAAAGATCCATTTTAAATTCAAGTTAAAAAAATATCTATTTATGCAAAATCCCTTATCATTTAGGTTCTGTTATAGAGATTGGCTGAAGAACAAGTAATTAAAATTTGGACATTTTTTGTAATCTTAACCATACAAAACCAGGAATTTTATATTAGCTGCACTGAAATTCTGCATTTGAATTTCGAAAAATATATTTGTGTATGTATCTCGCGTACGCAGTTGAAAAATATTTACCATAAATACTAATAATTCTTTGGATATTTAAAATTTAAAATTGAATTTTTAATATATTCCACTTGTAATATTTTTCATTTATTCCGTAAATTTCATACAATTTGGTTGAATGAGTGAGTGAATATTAACGTCGCTCTGTTCAGCTATACTCGAGAACTTTTGGCGACGAACCTCGTCATTTTGAACCATGGTCAAGTGACGAGGATGACACCTGTGCTAGCACCTCTCCCCTTCTCCTAACTACCACACCACACCAACAGAGGGACGTTTCAGCTCTCGATAGATTTAACGTGCATCGTGCCCCTACACGGCGGCTCTTCAGTGGTAATGAGCTAGAACTCATGATACGCCAGCCACGAGTCCGTTACCTCGAAAAGGTTTACCTGTTTCATTAAAAAGTTCTAAAGTGAAGAAAGTGGAAATTATGGCCTTCCAAAAGGGAAAAATGTGTGTTTTGAAGTACAAGGACAAAAAACCCCTGCATATGATTAGCATTTTTCATAACACTGATATGATGGAAGTGAAAGCTAAGAAACGGGATTCTGTGAAAATGAAATCAAAAGCAGCGGTGTTTTTATAATACCACCATGGGTGGTGTTGATAGATCAGACCAGTGTCTATCCTACTATCCTGTTGCCCGAAATCAACAAAGGAAATACTACAAGAAGATTTTTCGACATTTGTTAAATCAAATTGTGTGGAATTAATTCCTTCACTATCTATAAAAAAAATGGTGGTATTTTAAATCATATTGGTTTTCGAATGAAACTGATTGAACGATTGATAGAAGAAGGAAGTAGTAATTCCGATTCTCGAAACTATGTTACCTCTGAAATTTCTGAAAATGTAGTCCGTTTAATTGGAAGGCATGAATGGAAATATGTGCTTCATAATGGCTTCATATGTGGAAAGTGACTCTTCAAGAAAAAACAAACCACCACGAAAATGTGTCGTATGCAACCTTAAGAAAAATGATAACGGAAAACGCATTCGAAGAAAAACACGTTTTGAATGTAAAGACTGTAATGTTGGACTGTGTGCAGCGCCGTGTTTCGAAAAATATCACACTGGGACAGTGCTATAAACGACGTATATCAATCAATCAATGACGTATCTATCAATGTATACAAAAATCTTTTTTCTTAAAATTAACGGTTTAAAAATAATGTTTTGAACAAATATATTTCTTTTTGCCCTCTATATGCATATGTACACTTCTAGCTTCAGTAATGTACAATTGTTTAGATAAACTTTTGGCTTTGTAAAAGGTATTTTGCTTTGACTAAACATTTTATAGCAAATTTTAATAATATTTTGTATACATCTTTGATAATTTTTGCTTTTTATACCTGTTTAAATTATTATTTATAAAAGTTTCTTTGCAATTGTTTGTAAATTGAACAAAACCTTTTCTTACACAATTATGTATATTTGAGGATGAATTCTGATTTATTTTATATTCAGTAGATACAAATTTTTTTGTAAATTGCTTTTTCTTTGCAATTTTATTTGTTTTAAAGCATGCATATTTATATAATGAAATTTCTAACTATCCAAATTATGTCGGGCTTTTCTCCATTAAAGGCTTTTAGGATTTTAGAAATCATCTTGTAATTATTCATTATATATTTAATAAGGAAAAATATTTCCATATATAAATAAATATTTGGTCCCGTAAGTATATAATTGTTTTTAGCTACAGTTTGTAAAATGTATTGGAATTAGTAGTGGGACCGGAGTTTTACAAATTATGATTGTTTTTGACTGCACTAAGTTACATATTTATATTTTATTCTTTTTACATTATGAGTAGAAGTCATAACCAGTTCTATAATAGTAAAATAAATTTTTGTTTTATATTCAAAGTATACTATTATATTGATTCTGAAAATAATAAGTTAGTTTGACAAGCCATTATTTAACAATTTTAAAGCATTGAACATTTTTGAAGTTTTTTAAAACTTTTATAAAATACTAAATTATTAAAAATATTTAATTATTGTAAATGGTTTATATTTCTTAGATTATTGGAAACAAAAAGTATAGAATTTAAAATCTATTTCTTTGTTGGATTTTACTAATTATTTTTATAGCTAAACCTGGAAAAACACGAAATTTTTCAAATATTAACTTTAAGATTTTTAAAAAACATAACTGGAGCTCCCAGTCTTAAATCCAAATGAACTTTTATGGATCATATGTTTGGGAGTATTTACAAGATATTTCAAGATTAGAAAAAAAAAGCGTTTGGATTAGAAAACACATTTTCAAAATTAAAAGTCTGAAAAAAACGCATTTATAAAATTTGGAAAGACATAAAACAAAAACTAATAGTGTCTGTAAAGCTCTAATTTTTAATGTTATTTTCCAACTTATGTTCTACATCCAAACACTACTTGAAATAATTATGACTGAAAATATCTTTTTTAATTCAAAATATTCTTTTAAGCAATGTTAATAACATTTGTTACTTTGATAGATTATTCGGTTTCATCTTAACCTAATATTTTCACAGGAGTTTTAAATACACAAAACATTTATACACACAAAATAATAAAGATATAAAGGTAATCCCGAAATCACCAAGTTTGTAAATAATGTCTATTTTTTTTCTAAATCGGAGTTGTTTAGCAAGTTTGGGTTTTTGTTGCATGACTTGAAAATACTAAAGTAGTACTACAAAATATTTACTATAATGTAGTTTAACATTAGGGAAATATTTAGTTCTTTTTACAATATTAATATTCAGAACATTTACATTTTGAAGTCTTATTGTAACATCATCTGTGAAAGCTGGATTTTAGATTCATAAATTTCAGTCGCGTATTCCTTCCCTTTCAAATGTTATTTCTCACAGAAGCCTGCTTACATTTTTGTCATGGCATTTTCTCAGCAGGAAAAATTAATGAAAACAAAGAAAATGCTTTTAAATTATATAAATTATGTGTACAAATAAATATAGTGGTCTTTAAATCAATCTTAATTAAGTAAATGTGAGAGAACTCAAAAGCTTCAAAACATAGCAAACAGAAATGATTTTAGAAATTAGAATTGCAGTTAATACCCATTTCACACGAAAAAGTGGCTTGTGTTCAAAAATATTTTCAATTAATTCATTTTAGAATTGCAAAAATACTTTAAAGTGAATTCAAAACTAAAATCAAATCTCTGAAAACTTTAAATTTCTTAAAACCTAATTGGTTTTCAGGTCGTCTGGAATGTATGCTTTGTCTAAGATCCAGCCTAGAGCCTAGGCTTTTTTTACAGTTTAAAAGTATCCTAAAATGATAAGAGAGAGATCCCAGTTCAATTAGAGCAAGCTTTCCAAATATATGGGCCACAAAAGTTTTTTAAAAAAAACCTGATGTTTTTGTTATGCCTTAAATTTGGAAAAATTCTCGACACTTAAGAGAATATTATTTAAAAACCAAAAATTATAATCCGTTTTTTCCACATGAGTAATTTTTTTACAAAACTACCCAAAATTTTTAATATAATAACATTTCAAAAGCAAAAGGTAGGGTTTTCTTGCTATATAGAATGAGTTATGAGGATGATGAATTTATACTGTTAATATTTAAGAATAAAATAACAATTTGTAAGGTTCTAATCCTGGAATTAAGGATACATCTCTAAATGTTAAAATTGCTTATAAAATTTCTTATATTATTAATTGTCTGTTAATTTTACTTATGTAAAATGTTCTAAGTGTACTGTTTTTAAAAGACAAAATTAATCAGTAAAATATCGTTGCAATGACTGAATTGAAAGATGTAGTTACGGATGACAATTTCCCATTTATAAATATATGCGAATATGCATTTAAAGGATGTAATACTAAAGAAACAGAAAGATGAAAATGAAATCTGAACAGAAAATGGGAAGAAACACACTTTCGCATTTAACACATTTAAGAAAAATATATTTCCTTATTAAAATTATTGATTGAAAGTGTATTAAATGGTTTCCGACACAAATGCTGAAGTGGGGAGAGTATTATTTTATTCTTAGTGCAAGTTGTTATGAAGAGATTTGATTTATGCAGAAAAAATTCATTCAACAGAAAAGTATAAATTTAAGGATTAAAATTTGCATAAATTAAAAGTATTAAAACCTCTCTTTAATGTTATTTTAAATTAAAAATATAATAAAATGCAGAAACCCCAGTTTTAATGTACAAGTTTCTTCATCGTATATAACAGAGGTTCCCAAACCTTTTTGTCTCATAGACCCCTTGCCATGTTTTTCGGTTTCGGGTAGACCCCTGCCTACCTAATATTAAATTTTTTTGCAAATTTATCAACTTAAATGTCTTTTTGATAATTTGGTGCTACTACTTTCAAAAAATTAAATTTTTAACTGTAATGAAGTATAGTTCTGCGTTTAAAACTTAAGAAGCGCATATAATGAATTAAAATTAAAACAAAATAACTGAACAAATGCTTTTAAAGAGAAGGATGAATCTGGTGTTTCAATAACAAATTTTCAATATTTAATATCAATCTTGTCAGGTTTAACCCTAACCTTCCTTTTTCGTAAGTGCCTACTTCTTTCTTTCTTTTCCTTTCTTTTTTGTTTTGAGTTTGGAAAACTCAGTGAAACTCCCCCTCACAAGGAAAAACACATTTAAAAACTTTCTAATGATATTCCATATTTTGTGACAAATATCAGGTATGTCTTTTTAAAGCCAAAATTACTGACATCCGTTTCTATAAGATCTTCATTAGGACCTATTCTAATCAGTTCCTATTGCAATATGACACTTTTTTTTTTCAAAGCGACTATTTGAAATCATTGTCTATACTGCTGTATTACTAAAAAAAACAATCTCAAACTTAGTTTCAAAATCTGAGTAAGGGCATTAAATGTTAAACGTGGGTTAAAATGTCCTGACAGACTGTGACAAATTAAAAAAATTCGTGACGTTCAATATTATACTTATTTAGCTTAATTTTGGAAAAAAATGCTGAAATATTCCTTGTATATAAAATTTATGTTGTCACCTAGTATGGTAGTCACTTTTATGTTGTTAAACTAACCTCACTAAATTTAGTAAACGTTAAATTGGTAAAATCTGGTTCCCACTGGATCAAATTTTTTTAAAGATTAACGCCATGATCTGGTTTAATGAGAACCACGATCATAGACCCCCATTTACACCTCATGAGCCCCAAATTATTTTTTTACTCGCGTGGAACTCTTGCAGGTCGTCATAGACCCCTGGGAGTGCATATAGATAAATTTGGAAATCCATTGGTATATAATGATACTACATTTATTCTCATTTTGCTTTTTAAAAAGATGATCACTTTTACTTTTTTACCTCATAATTTTTTTTAAAAAAAGAAAGAAAAAAAAACAGGAAAATATAGGTTTGCGTTTTCTTAGTCTGATATTCAATAATGATTACAGTTACTTCTGTCTTGATCAAATCTAATACCAAAATCAAAATGTTTTTTTTTTTTTTTTTAAGTTTTATAAAGTAATAGGAGAAAAAAATAATTTTCTTTTGCTTATTAAAAATATTTTTCAACTTTTAACTCGCCATTTCTTTAAATCTTTATTTTTTATCCTTTATTTGCTTGTTACTATGATTCAACAAATTGGATGGTTTCTGTTCGCCGTGATGTGGATCCAACGTTCATCACACAATTTTCTCACAAGGCAACAGCTATGAATGAGAAATCTCCCCTTTCCAACAACAGAAACCGAAAAAGCAATAAAATCATCCCCTACAAAAGCGCTTGTAGACCTCCCGTATCTTAAAGGGGGAAGGCATAAAACTGTGGTGCATTTTCGAAGCAGTTCCAAAAATAAACATGAACCGTTTCGCTACCGCCAGCTTTGAAAAAGTAGACCGCTTTTGAATGAGTTTCAATTAGAGCCTCACCCACTCAGAGG